>OY292516.1:9462937-9766122 GCA_958496365.1 Subacronicta megacephala | reverse complement strand
GCTTAACAGTACGTACAATTCTTGGTATATTAAAATGTCATCTATCATCAAAGACGTACAGTTTGTTCGAAATAAGTAAGCCGATCGGAAGTTAGCCGTTCCGAACTACAGCGGTGATAAAATCGTTCAATAAAGTGTTTTAATACGTAGATATCGAAATTAGTAAACAAAATCATTAGAAATGTGAAACATATACGACTCTAATTATCTTTACACCGACTCTTTCTTTTATAATTTACCACTTCTAAACCACTTGCAGATAACTTCCGATCGGCTTACTTATTTCGAACAAACTGTATAATGATATAGACGCGTTATTCACGAACATAACGGCTATCAAAAATAGCACAACTATTAGATAGCGACAAATAAGTGCGAAGAAAGAGAAAGAAAATAATAGCCACCTCACGGTGTCTCATCTTCAGTTACGGTACGATTAAGTACTGCATTCTAAATTGGTCAAGCGCAACACTGGTTGGTGCATAATTAAACGCGATCCGGGCAATTGCCTTGATTTCTTGTTGCCATTTTCGAGTGCGGATAGCGTATCTATAGTTTATATATCGTTGTCTATCATGCATTCTCTTCCCGTGCACAGTTAGATCACTCGATTCCCCACGTTGAAGTCAACGGCTGTGATTAGTAATTGCGTGTTTTTTGTGTTGCCGCAATGAGGAATTGAATTATCAACTATTTATTCACTTATTATAGTGGCGTCTATAATAAAGTAATATTGAATAAGTAATTTTTCTAACAAGATATCAACTTTGTTGAAGTCTAGGTACAGTAACTAATCTAGTAAAATGGACTAAATGTACGTTTTCTTTTTTATTTCTAATAACGCAAAATCTTGTCATTATAATTATAAAATATTGTCTCTGTTTTACCCCAATTTCTTTTGATAATAAAAAAAACAGAGGTGTGCAGTTATTTCTGACGAACTTCGAATATTGTAGTAATAAGTAACATAATTCTAAACCCACAACTCCGCAAGCAGTCCGTACTATGAAAAAATCCATGATTCTATTATTACATTATGCATGTCACATGATTGTATTATCGTTTAATTCTATTGGTATAAATTTCAATACTATTTTCTGTTTTACAGGTAAATAATGAATCCAAAGAATATGAAGAGGGAATAGGATATGTAACGATTCGCTGGAATTGTATGTCGAGAGACGATATATTAATTTAGAGAAATTGTGATTATCTGTCCTAAAAAGGCCTAATTAATATTAGTGTATTTATTAAATGTGCGATTTTCTCAACTGTGATCGAACCGAGTGCGAGTGTGCTGCGTGGACAGGCCAATGTAAAAAGGATAACGTTTTACGCGCTTAAAGTTTTCAACGCTTTTCACTTGCAACAAATGGTAATAATCGAGTAATAAATATTCTTTCTATCAGTATTTAAATCGAGTTACAGTCGTCTATTACATATCAGCATGTGACTTGCCTAGTGTACTAAAAAACGAGCGACGCCTTGGGTGTTTAGAGTAAAGTCCTTGAATCATCTCGTTGTTGTATTTGCAATTGACGTCATTTTACATTATTGTATAAGCCAGCTTCGGAAGTTAGCTTTCTATACATCGAATTAGAGGAAACTTTTTGAAGTCTTAGGAATAGTAGCAGAACTACTGTTTGATCATAGTGACTTAGTCGATATTAAGCATTTGAATTCATTTTAACGTAAATAATTGTTCACCATATTTGAATAATATTTAATGCATAAGTGAAACATTTAATACCGATGGGAAATGGGACAGTTCATTTTAACTCAAATACAAAGTTTTTTTACTTTATGTGCACGCTGCAAATAATCAAATTGCCGTATGGGGCTTCCATTAAATTCAAATGGGGTTCAAGTTTTAAAGCCCTAAAATAATGTGACGTGCCATGAAGTTTTATCATAAAACATAATATATTTTTATACACATGTATCAAGTACAAGCCCTCAGAGCAAAGGATTACAACATAAACATATCATTTTTAAATATGTGCCAAACTTTAAAATCAACAGAGGTGTCCCATTTCTATACTTAGTACAAGGAATAAATCGATAAGTACCTAAGCGAATTGCGTATTTAAAAATTTTAGAAATGGTTCAAAGAATATAAGCAATTTAATACTTGCTATATACAAAAGCAATTGAAAGTTAAGAATCGTTAATTAATCTTGCAACAATATTGCGCGAATTCCAACCGTCGCCCATCGCGTAGCGATAAAAATGCTAAAATGTTACTTGGAATATAATAAGTAGTCCTAAATATGAGACCGGTCTCTTATTTTTCTATGAGATAATAATGACGCAGTGAAAACATGTCGATGCCGTTTCATTCGTGCTGAAGTATTACTCGTACATACTGTTAATGAATATTTTTGTGCATTCTCTTATAATATTCATATAAATTTGATGATGCATATTTTATTTTTGATATTCAAAACTATTTTCCTATTGGTTGCTACCTGCAAGGGAGCTAAGGGATAGCATACTTTTGAGATATATATTATTTACATTATACTTCAGTGTTTGCGTAATTTTACTATAATGTAAGATTGAGATTCAACGCCGCTAGCTCTGAAGCTGTAGATAGGTATTGTATGAAACTTTGGAAAACATTTAAATTCACTCGATAGTGTCATATGATTCACAGTAATCACATTTTAAATAATTGTAGGTCGAATTTGAATACTTAGTATAATATAATCAATATTTAATTTGCCTTAAGACAATCGAGTCTTCAGTGAAATAGCAATAAAATTTAATTGTTGTTAGAATTGCTGCACAATTTGTGATACTAATCATGTAGCGTGCCGCTTACTACTCAGTCTTATTGACGTCCCGTACGCATAGGCAATTGTATTAGAGGAATATTAGTAGTAAGCGTAATAAACCCCAATATTTAATGTCTCTGAGGTGTGCACGTATGTTGTTCACGTTAATGATTGTTGTGAAGCTGCGCCGTTTGTTGCAACTTACCGGTCACATACTCAATGTGTGTGTACGTGCTACAGCAAAGTGCCAGTGTAACAATTGTATCGAATATGAATATACAATACAAGCAATAGCGATTTAAATACAGGCTTGATAATAAAATGTATTTGCTTCGATCAGGTAGTTTGTATTTCATAAGGAACAATTATGTTCCATGCAATAAATAACTAGACCAATATTTAGAATGTTTTACAATGCTTTACTGAATTATGTGCTGATATTGTATTTTATATGTAAAATATTTTGATTGTTAGTTAAGTTGATAGGGTACGTTACCATTCTTTATTTGGTATTATTATTTATTTAGTGTATTATGAAAATATGGAACGATTAACGTTATAATTATTATCTAAAGTATATTAAAGACTGCCTAAATTAATTATTCACTGTATTTGATGTGTAAATTAGAGGAATATTAAAAAATATCCCATCATGTCACCAAAGGATGTCTTATATAGGTGAAATTGCATCAAGGTGTTTTGTTTTAGATCAACAAAAACACTTCAATATATGATTCGCATCAATAATGATATTATCTGGTTTATCTATAAATGCTATTTAACTTCGATGCAATGCAATCACTTATGTGTGAGATTTCAAATCATGAAGTGATGTAGCCTTGGCTTAATTTTACAATACACTATGATTATTTGTCACAATGTTCATATTTATTACATACATAATTAACATAATCATAAGAAGTATAGGATCACATATAGTGAACAGCGTACATATTTTTGTTGTATTAGCAAGTTCAGTATTACGTTAAAAATGCCATAATCTTATGAAATGGAAATGAGTGTATTTTTATCTTTTTGGGACCGTTTTTAAGTTTAATTCTTACTTTAAGTAAAGTTTTTTTATTGTATGATTATGTATTAACATACCTTATTGTACATTTTATTGATTTAGTTAAGTTTTTATCATCAATCAAAACCGCAGTGTGTACAGTAAAAATTTGTGTGTCAAGTTCTTTTTGTAACTATTTTGTAAAATAAAATATAGCACTTTATTTACAATAATTATACTCTATTTAAATCTACCATATACCAATCAACCTGCTTATAAAAAATACATGTGATAAAGCTGATACTTTCTGAAAAATTATCAACACCAGGTATGTTTTAATTTTAACAATAGCAATTCTTATTCTATGGGAAGAAAATAGATAATGGCTGTACCTACTTCATTTTTATTTGAGTTACCTTCATAGTTTAAAATAAATAGTATTACTATTGCCTGCCTCAGATTAAATAAAAAGTTAAGATGGAACTTTGCGAACAAAGAAGTGAGGCCGGCTAAAACTACGCCATGCCGTGTACAACACAATTTTACACTATATAACAATACCGAAAGTACACCTTATCTTGTCACTCGAGCTTTCGATACCTAGCTTGATATCTCGACTGACAAGATAAGGCGTAGTTTCGGTATTGTTATATAGTGTAAAATTGTGTTTGTAAACGGCATGGCGTAGTTTTAACCGGCCTTACTTCTTTGTTCGCAAAGTTCCATCTTAACTTTTTATTTGATCTGAGTTACCTGCACAGACAGTTAAAAAACGTCTCCTCGGCCGTTTTGAAATCGACACTACTACTCGTATTAGTCCATGAGGAATGCGCAATCTAGCACGAGGCACACTTGTGCCTAGGTTAAAGTAACAGTTTAAACTTGTGTAATGATGCCCTGATGAGAACCCACCAGGGTTCTTTAGAGATAACTCGAGTGACGATATAAAAACTACTTAGTAAGTAAACGACTTACAAGATAACTCTACTATCTAATTAGGTGATCGATTGTGATGTCCCGTTGTTTAACTAGGTACCATTCGTTTAAAAGGCGGTTAGAAATGTTACTGCATTCAGTACCAAGACAACCGCCAACAGTAACCAAAACAATATAATATGGAACCATCCCATAAAACGATGGTATTTATTATTTTATGTGCAATCTTAATTACTACCACAGCTGCACCAATATGGGAGGAAGGCATGGAATCCAATGGTAAGTAACAAAACTATCTTCATTACATTAACCTCGCGTATAATAGTATATTTTGTAATATGCAAGTACTAGAAGCGGCGGTAGCCTAATGGCTAGGGCGTCGGACTTTTGATCATGTGGTTGCCGGTTCGAAATACAAGTATTTGACTTAGTACGAGGGGTTAATAAGAATACTAGTAATGTGCCACATTGCTAGTAGGCTTTAAAACAATTTAGTACCTAGTTCTCCTAACTAATATTTTCTTTAAAGCACAACAGCAACTCACTCAACGGCTCTTTAATTCTCTAAGTTGAACTTAACATAATATCTGGAGCTTAATTTATAGCTTTTTAAATAAGTGGAAAAACCTAGCCTGTCGCAATTAATAACATTGCTACAGCGGATAGCATACGTAAGTTATCTTAAATAGTAAACATGCATAGCAAAAAAAAAGCTCTCGATTTATACATAACATACCATCACGCCTGTACACCCCGAAGTTTTATGCAGAGGTGTGTTGATGTATAACCACACATCACAGGTATGTAGTTCCAATGCAAGTTGTTTCTCTATGGGCTATTACCAATAACTCCAAATTTGCGAGTTGCTATCGAGAATTTCGTAAAAATACCCAATAACACTGTTCGATCTCGGAATCAAACCCAGAACGTAGCAGTCGCGCTTATATATATGTGTGCAGTTTAAAGCCACTATATTTTATAATATGCTTCTCAAGTTGTTAGGAAGGACTTGCTGTTGTGCGTTGTCTAACTTAAAAATCTTAATTATTATTTATTTAACTGGTTATATAGTTTTGTATCGTGTCCAGTTAATTCTACATCAAATAATAAAATTGTTACCGCTTAGGTGAATACGGACAGTACTTCGAAGGTGACATGTTGCTAACGAAGGACCAAAAGGACGAAATATACCAGGCGATTAATGCGCGCAACGGGCTGCGGAACTCTGCTAAACGCTGGCCAAATCGCACGGTCGTGTATTACATCGATGAAGAAGACTTTGGTTTGTGATTTGATTCCTAGACATAGACGTTATAACGGTTTATTGGATAATGAACGTGTGGTATTGTACCTACCTATTTTACTTTTGTATGGTCTATGGTCTATGTAATAATATAATAGGTACAGTGTCGTAGCTAGGTGACCAAAGGCCTTGAGACAAAAAAATACTTGGGCCAAACTAAACTATTTGAAATTGTTTGTTTCGTATTCTCCGTGTTCCGAGTTTAAGCGGCGGTAGCCTAATGGCTAGGGCGTCGGACTAGCGATCATGTGGTTGCCAGTTCGAAACCCTCCCATTGCACTACCGACGTAAACCCACTCGTAATACAAGCATTTCAGCTTAGTACGAGGGGTTAACAAGATAATATATAACAAGTAATGTGCGACCCACATTGCTGGTACTACGCTTTTTTTTTTTAAACTAGAAACATACTACTACATACTTTATCATACGAGCTTTCGATAGCTCGACTGACAAGATAAGGCGTAGTTTCGGTATACGTGTGTGCGTGTAATTGTGTTTGTAAATGGCGAGGCGTAGTTTTAGCTGGCCTCACTTTGCGAATAAAGAAGTGAGGCCAGCTAAAACTACGCCTAAAGTTCCATCTTAACTTTTTATTTTATTAAATGTTCAACTGATTAAATTTGCGATATGTCCTTCGTGCACTTGAATGTATAATCAACACCGTCGTACGATATTGTGACGGACCCTTCTCTGTAGGTCACCATGCGCGTATGAATTAGGAACATGCATGCGTTTTTTTATTTATTAATTCTATACATCATAACAACACAATAGAAGATATAATTATTCCCGGGAAGGTTCAAAATTTAAAAAAAAATATTATTCTATATACATATCCAAAATTGAGCTGTTTGAACGCCGCAAATTGTTTGCACGCTTCGGATGACGTCATGGGCCGCGATCATCGCACGAAGTGTTTGTTTATTACGGGTGTTTTGGTTAATTCTTATAGATTTTACCATGGAAGAAGCTAAAAACACTTTCTATCGGTATTGCATAGTACCACAATTCAAAAATACCATCATCGTATATAGTCTCACCACTGACGAAAATCGCTCATGACACACAAATTAAAATATATTTCTAAGATAATTCCTCTTCTAGCAGCTTTCGACTATGTGATTAAATTCAATGTCGTGGCCCGTGACGTTTCATTTCGTTCGACCAATAACAGCGCGTTTTGTAAATTTGAATTTCGCTCGCATAATTACCACTTTTTAATTATTATTTTATACAAATAAATAACAATTATGGAACAAAATGTTGTTACAATAATACTTTGAGTATGTTTAAGATTCCGGAAAAAAATATATTAGGCAAATTTAAACTTCATGCATATTCCTAATTATTTAAGCCATGGAACGATTAATTCGTATTGTTAATTATTTTTTTATGGGATAACTCGATAAACGTGCAGGCGAGCTTCTGCAAAACCAAAAGAGTTTCAAATGCGTTGCCGAGCCTATTTAGAGAAAAGGGAGGTGTAGGAGAAAAGGAGAAGGAAGGGGATTGACGGAGGAATTGGGCCTCCGGCCCTCTCGCTTACCGAACGAAGCACAGTAGCGAAACGCTACTACTCTGACGTCGGTCTTCTGCGAGAGTGTGGTACTTCCCCGGCCAAGCCGGCCCATTCATGCTGCGAACAGCGTGGCCCCACCACAACAAAACTCTTCCACAATCATCATGCCAGTAGCGTAAACCGCATTTTTTGTGTCCCCATTAATAACAATCCAGAGGTGTTAATCTGGTGACCGTGGTGGCCACCGAGTAGGTCCGAATCTGCCAATCCACTGCGCACCTAACATGTCAGTAAGGCGCTGCCTGGCCCCCACTACCGAATGAGCAGGTGCTCCGTCCAGCTGGTACCATTTCCGGCCATATGCATCCAACAGTAGTTCATCAATGTAATCTGTCACTGTTGCCATTGATGAACACTGGACCAATAATGTGATCTCCGTGTATTGCAGCCCAAACACTAACGGCAAATCGGTATTGGTGTACTGACTCTCGGATAAGGTGAGGATTCTCGCTCTCGCTACTCGAGTATCGAAGGTTCTGTCGATTCCATATGCCTTCATCTGTCCACATTATGTTAGACAAAATGTTTGCATCATTGTCAACTTTGCTCAGAAGCCAGTGGCAGAAAGCTTCCCGGACTGGCTTATCTCGTCCTAACAATGCCTGTACCCTTTGCTATCTGAATGGCCGTTTTTTTCCCTTTTTAAAACGTTATGAACAGTCCTATGGTGTAGCTGAGTTTGGAGGCCCCGGGAGCCCTCCGTTACCTACGCCACTGAATAGGTATATTCCCCAAAATAAAGAAATTAAATAGCGGACCGCTACTGAGAATTTTTGATCCGGAAAACGTAAAAACATTATGAGGAAAATAGGCACCGATTCCATTGTTTCGCCATAACAACCTACTTTGTTATCCATAAACTATGATGCGAATGCAAAATTGGTCACCTTACCGACGCAAGACCTAGGGTGCACGCCATTGATTGAGTCTATCAAATCTATCGATTTTCGTAGTTTAAACTACTGCAGCTGGGTCAATTTACCAGTTTGAAACCAGAAAAACAAAAAAACATGAATTTCCGTCGAAACGTCCAAGGCGAGATGATCCGCCATAAACCCAATGAACTATGGGTGTGAATATAATTACCATAGTAAGTAGGTAGGTAGGTACACCTCGCAGATCTCACAGAATTAAAATATTACCTGTAGTTAGTACCTGCTAATAGTAGGTTCCTGTTAAATAGGTAGGTACCTCCGACAGCTTGTTCATGCTTTTGAACGGAAATTACACACTTATTCAGTGATTGATAAGGAAAAATAATGCACTGCGATAAACACTTTCCATCCTTGTAATTAGTAATATTTTCTTTACTAAATTCGCAAATTACCAGTTTGTCATCAATAGAATCATCGCCAACCAACTTTGTGTGTCGTGATTAAATAAGACAAAGAAACATACGGACAGTTGTACGTGGTTCAATACTCAATACTCAATATATTTATTGCACTCCACAATGTTAACAGGTGTTACACAGTAATTTAATAGGTATCAATCATGGACCCTGTCGGGCACGGCAATTTAGGAGAGAGGAGGAAGGCATTCTATTTTTATATTTGTTATACCTACTACTTTTTTTAGTTTTTTAATTATTATTTTTTTATTTATGTTCTTAATTATAATTTTTTTATAGTTATTGTTTTGTATATACTATTTATATACCGTTTATTTTATTAGCATATTGTATCAATATACCTAGTAAGATTTATATAATTATGTATTTATTATTATATATTTAAACATATTTATAAAGTTATTTATTTGTATAGTTTGTTTTGAATATATTGTTGTTGTTAGACTTAAATGAAAGTCTTCTTTGTTACTGAAGCTAATTTTATTTGTCATGGTTTTTATTTAGGTATTCGCTTATGTCGTAGTAACTCTTTTTTAATAGCATTTCCTTTAATTTCTTTATAAATATACTATCTTTTTGTTCATTTTTAATTATTTGTGGTAGATTATTATATATTTTTATTGACATAACGAATGGACTGGTTGAATGCATTTTTAGCCGAGAGTTTGGTAAGTTTAGTCTGTCTTTATGTCTTAATGAGTATGGTAGATGTTTGTCTTCTTGTGTAGTGTAAAACTCGTTGTGTTTTCTTACAAATTTGCATGATTCTAGGATATATATACAAGGTAGAGTTAAGATGTTTAGGCGTTGGAAGTGGGGTTTGCAGCTATCTGTATCTTCTATATTAACGAGAATACGCATGAGTTTTTTTTGTAAGGTAAAAAGAGAAGGTGCGTCTGTACTATTCCCCCACAGTATTACGCCGTAGCTTAGCCACGAATAGGCATAGGCATAATATGTGACAAGTGCAGTTTCTAAATTAGTTGCCTTTTTGACTTCCCGGAGGGCATACGAAAATTGTGAAAGTTTTGACTTAATTTTTTTAACGTGTGATTTCCAATTTATGTTCTTATCTATATTTAATCCAAGTAGCGTAAAATCTTTAACTATTTCTAATTTATTGTTATTGAATATGAAATTTAATTCCAAAGAGGTCTTTTGATATGGGTGGAAGGTTATTAATTTAGTTTTTGTATAATTAATTTCTAGGTTGTGTTGGTTCATCCAGGTAAGTGTATTATTAAGTAGAGTAGTTAGTTTATTATTTATATTTATATTATTTTTGCACGAGATTAAAAGGGAGATATCGTCGGCGAACAAAACACAAGGACCCTGTATATGTTTAGGTAAATCATTGATGTAGATGAGAAACAAGAGACAGCCAATAACACTACCTTGTGGGATTGAGGCATTTATGACTTCTGAGTCTGAGCGAAAGTTTTTTATTTCTTTTGTGCTTTGATTGAAAAATTCAATTTCTACTTGATGCTCTCTATTTTTTAAGTATGACGTAAACCATTCGTGTGCTTTGCCACGAATCCCTATTCCGTGTAATTTATTTAGTAGAATATTAAACTGAACTTTATCGTAAGCTTTAGTCATGTCTAATAAAACACCTATTGCATATTGTTTGTTATTAATAATATTTAGAGCCTCCTGTATATATTTATAGACAGCTAGGGTCGTGGATCGGCTTTTACGAAATCCGTTTTGGGATTCATTAAATACATTGTATTTTTCACAGAAAGAATAAACACGGTTACACATGGCTTTTTCGAAGATCTTTGAGGCTGTAGGTAGAAGGGCTATGGGGCGGTAGTTGTTGGGATCTGTTCTTGTATTTTTTTTTGTATATAGGTTTAATAATTGCTTTTTTTAGTAGGTCAGGGAACACTCCTTCTTCAAAAGACTGGTTAATTAGTAGATAGAATGGTAGGGTTAGTTCTTCTGCACACTGTTTAATCAAGAGAGGTGGAAGCTCATCAATACCGTGGCTTTTTTTGCTTTTTAAGCTTTTTAGTAGCTTATTTACTTCCCAAGCATCAATGGGGCTTAGAAACATAGTGTTTTCCGTCGGTGACAGTACAGGAGTAACGTTCGGGTTAACGCTTGAGCTTTGTGAGGGACTGGTCTGTCCGATGGACGCAAAAAACTTGTTAAAAATGTTGGCTACTTGTATAGGTTCAGATGACGTAATATTGTTTATTTTTAGCTCTATATTATGTTTTTCACTTTTTATTTTCTTATACTGGTTTTTATAGATGAGGATCAAGAGGAGATTATTAAAGATGCTTTAGCTGACATTGCCAACAAAAGTTGTTTGACATTCCGTCGAAGAGCAAAGGATAACGAACATGCCGTTCTTATTCAAGTAAGTATTTTTATACTTTATAATATTTTTGATAATGACAAGGGATATAATCATCCTAATCCTTATGTTATGGTAAAGTTAAATTCTGAAAATATTGAAATACGATAAGGATTTAGAAAGGTGGTTAGGGTTGAGACGCAGAGCGTCCGACAATGATACAAAATATTAAGAAATGTTTAAAGAGGTTTTTATAAGAGTTAGGTATATACATTATTATAATATATATTTTTATATAGTTAATAAGAGTAAATGTTCACCTATAGGGACAGACTTGACCTCGTGTTATTCTTACTCTTTCTTATTCTAATCAATATCAAAGGAAGGAGTTTGAAAGAATATATTAATGCTTCGTAGTATGAACTGTCACATTTCTTTGATGCTGCCTAGAGTAGCTAGCTGGCTCTTTCTATCTTTGCTTGAGATATTTGCCGGGCTCCATATTTATATATTCTATACAATTTGCATAGGCACCAAGATAAGCAGGTAGTACTTAGTGTAACCCTTCAAGTAATTAATTACAGACAAAATAAAAAATCTATTGTCTTGTTTACCGAGGGTCCTGTCTAATTAATTCAGCAAAGCTCATACATAAAACATACGATTATCACAATGGTGATAATCGTATGTTTTGCGAATTCGGACAATAGTGTTTGAAATTTTTCCTCACCGGACTTTTTGCAAATAATTCTAGGTGATAACTTATTTTTGTTACTAGGGTACGGGTGGAGGTTGCTTTTCGAGTGTGGGCTTTAGCTCTGCTGAAGATGATGACGAAGTTCGGCAAGTGCTCAATTTGGGCAAAGGTTGTTTAAGGCACGGGACCGTGGTACATGAGATGTTGCATACCCTCGGTTTCTATCACATGCAGAGCACATACGACAGAGACGACTTTGTAACTATCTTGTGGGAGAACATACAACCAGGTGAGTTCACGTTATAATGTTCATAAAAACAGGACCGGATTATCCTTTATGCAGTACAGGCATAAGTGCAGCAAGTACCCTTTTATGCGCCCGGTGCGAGCTCCTATAACTGCGCCCTTGAAAAATGAACAACTGCCTATTTCTTCGTGTAAAATTAAAAGACATCGTTGAAGATGGCCCTGGGACCGATAAACGTTTGATTGTCGGTCTTATGGACATCGCCCTTGATTATGGACGTTGATGTCATGGGCGTCGGTGTTATTGTTGTAAAAAAATAATTTAGGAAGTTAGAAAACACATGCATTGCCTAGAGGCCCCGACACGGTTAATCCGGCTATGAATATTGTTACGTATGCGGACACGGGACAGACAAGTAAAACAAGCGCTGGCTAGAGACGCACTGTCGTTTATTCGTTATAAACATACACGAGAGTCGAAGGCACGGAGTGGGGTGTTGCGCGGACGGCGGCGCCGCGCATGCGCGGCTTACAATGTTAAATGTTCGTTATATTATAGGTACAATACACAACATCTCCCCACCCTATTACAAAGCCATATAATAAAACACAACACATAAAGAAATACACAAGGTAACACAAGTATGTTAAGACAATATTATTCATAACAAAAGTAAGGGGCAACGTTAGTAGCCGTAATGTAGGGTTTTGTAGTCAACCCTAGGGATATCACGCAATATTCTTGAAGGAAGACTAGAACATACTGGAGGCGTGCCTTCAGGCCCAAGCGACTGTGACGATTGAATCGCCGCTGGCGTGCTGTCAGAAATAGTCGCACCCTGCCCTCCCGCGATATCAGTCTGAGCTGGGAGTTGCGCAGGCTGTGGGCTTGATGCGCGTGATGATGAACGGGAAACCAAGCCACCCTCTTCATCAACATCCCATCCTCGTCGCCACTGTTACGTATGCGGACACGGGACAGACAAGTAAAACAAGCGCTGGCTAGAGACGCACTGTCGTTTATTCGTTATAAACATACACGAGAGTCGAAGGCACGGAGTGGGGTGTTGCGCGGACGGCGGCGGCGCCGCGCATGCGCGGCTTACAATGTTAAATGTTCGTTATATTATAGGTACAATACACAACAAATATAATTTACCCAGCAATACACCTGCTTATCATAGCGTTCGTTTGCATAAATAGAAGTTTAGACCTAAAAAATGAGGTGCAGGTCAGTTATATCAATAAACCGTATAATTGGAGTAGGTGCCTGATGTTGTAAATGTTACAGGTCAAGAACATAATTTCGCAAAGTACAACAATGATACTGTGACGGATTTCGGTGTGCCGTATGACTACAACAGTGTGATGCATTACTCTGAGAAAGCATTCTCTGTAAACGGCAACAAAACAATTATCCCAACGAAGGTAATGTTACTTTTAAGATCATACGAACCACATACTTTTTTTTACACATTTTAAACGCACCTACCATCACGCCTGTATTCCACGAAGGGGTAGGCACCGGTGCACTAATGTATACCCACACTTCGCCGGTATATGTAGGTCCCATGTATACGAGGCAAGCCTATTGCCATTAACCGGGCACAAATGCAGACTTCGCGTTGCTATTGAGAAATTCATTGAAAAACTCAATAACACTGCTTGACCTGGGAATTGAACCCATGACCTCCAGCGTAGCAGTCGCGTTTGAGACCGCTAGATTAATGAGGATGTCAAAAAAATTTAAATGTAATATTATTATATTATACCTAGTCATTTACATGGTACTTTGTCATTTGTCCAGCAGACAGGGTTATTTATAATTGTTAAATTGTTTTTACATAAGCACTGGACAGATCGACATAATGCGGTTCGATACACCGGTCCCTACATAACAGTACCTCTACGTATTTAGATGGATTTTACCTAGAGATATTTACGCTGTTTTTTCGATTTCGAAAATGGAGTAAAAGTTTGTTCAGGTCGATAAATCAAGGCCATTTTCGTTCAATTAATAGCCCCAGCCCCATTATAACAATGGTCTCCGTACCTAGTAACATAATAGATATTCTTTAGTTTGCAGTTATCTTACTAGTTTCAATAAGTAGATTTCTAACTATGTTCTCATAAATTTATTACAATTTTATTTTTGTAGGAAAATGTGACCCTTGGGCAAAGAGACGGACTATCTGAAAGTGATGTATTGAAATTGAACAAAATGTATTGCGAAAAGACAAACGAGGAAATATCGCATATTGAGAGTAATGGCGATAAAGCTACTGTGATTGACAAATAAATTATAAGCTATAGCTATCCTAACCAGGTTAACGGTTGTTGTATAAATAACTAAGTGTGAAATAAAACGCTATTACATAAATGTGTTTCATTCTTGATACAAGCTATGTTCCTAAGTACACGCATGACGATTGAGTTTTCGTAGGTAACCCTAGAAAAAGAAAATTAAAAGCCAGGTACGCCGTGTGTGGACTCTCTCGTTCATATAGGTATCTATCTAGTAACAAGCTAGAAAATATCTGACTTGCATATATGTAGGACTTGCCGTCTGACTGGCTGGTGATTACCCTTGCGTCGGAGCCGTTGTAAGTTCACATCGAGGCGCGCGAGGGCAAGTTTCCCCTCGATTACTGCGGCCCTGACAATCTGCAGTCTGTAGGATCTCGGCGACACATCAGTTATTGTTTTAGTACTTATTGTAGTTGTCCATGGGCGGCCGATGACTATCAGGTGGGTCGACTGCTCGTGTGCCGATTTAACTAATAAAATTGGTTTTTACATGTTATTATTTTTGTTTTTTTTCGGCTGATATAGAGCTGAAAGTTTCATAGGGGGTTTTATTTAGAGCGAGATTTTTTCTTAATAAAATAAAGTATTCCATTTTGTCTGTTGAAGAATGACTAAACAAAATCCCTCCGCACGCTGGTAAAAACTGTGGGTTATAAAGGTAATAAAACCCCGTCACACCTGGTAGTAGATGATGCCTAATGACCATAGAAATTATTTCTTATATCTGTGCTAATGACCGACTTGGTCGAATTAAGACTGGAGCAAAGAATAAATATCTATTTACAGTTTTACAACAGAGATAAAAGCTTTTAATCCCGGGGGTCGATAAAGATTACCTGGAACCAGGAATGATTTACCCCAAACTTATTAAAATAAGTTGTAATATACCTAACATCGGTATAAGCAATCTTAGTACAGAAGAAGTGTTATCCTGCTCAAAAGCTAACCGTAATAAATCAATTTCGGATAAGTACCGGTACGTCAACTGGTGCATAACATTGGAACAATAGGTGCACTAGAATTAAATTTAACGCAACGTATTTGTAGTCGAGCAATTTTAAGAGCATGGCTGCTATTACATATCGTGGCTTGAGTAATACTTAGCGGGTATATCACACAGGCAGACCTGATACAAATGTTGGTTGGGCGATTTACGATGAAATATTCAATATTGTCTTATAACATGTAGTAGGCATGCTTCATTTATCTTAATACTTATTTGGTATTTATCGTAGGTATTTACTCGTCATAGTCACGGTAAATTTTCTTTACGACACCGGCCTCATTTTGTGCAAGGACAGTAAAATAGAGTATCAGTTTTTTTACATTATTGAAATTACACGCGTTTTGATCTGACAATGGCATTGAAGATTGCAGAACATTTTGCAAGAATCGTTAATAATAGTTTATTTGTATTGTATAATATTATCAACTAATCAATTCGGCTTTTGTTTTGCTTGAACGCATTTGTTATCACTACATTTTCGGAGATGTTTATTTCAGTCACATCATTTTATTGAAGCCTTTGGTTTTGGTTACAGATTTTTTTGCCTTTGAAAGGTTCCATCTTATATCATACTTACGAGTACCTACATATAGCATCGTACGGAGATATTAATTTCTTAGGGTTGGTTTTGGGCAAGGATAAACAGAGATTGCTCTAAGGTTCCACTGTTCCAATGTTTCCCAACAGTGGAAAGGTACGATAGACCTTTAGTAACTAATAGGTATTGGTTTTTTTGGTTCAATAAATGTTGGTATAGATAAATACAATGGTAAAAGGTATCCGTTTTTACGATTTCATTACAATACTTAGTTATTTCACCGGAACGGGCAACTATTGCTTTCCCTTTACTATTTCACTTATTCAATTACAAAAATTACAAGTTGTTATTGTTGGAGGACATAAACGTTAAAATAACTGGAGCCCGTGAATTTAGCAACTCGGTGTTGCACGAGTGGGTGGTGGCCTGGCTGAGTGCTGCCGCTGTCACCAGCGCCTACGCTGACGCAAGCGCCGTCGTCGCCGGCGCAGTTGCGGCCCGACACCTTGTGAAATGGTCGTATCCAAAGCTATATTAAACTTCGCCCCACCCTGGCGGGTTTTGTCCTACAGAAAAAATCACGCGGCACTGGAGTAAACTACAGCGGTACAAATATCATTAGCATAAATATTAAATTTAAAATGCCAATAAAAATACAATACCGTTAATATGACACACTTTTTTCGAAAACATCGAGTGAGTTGATTATACAGAAAGCAGCGAAATCAATAATTATATTCTTATGTATTTCTGAATAATACTCTTGATCAGGTAAATAATTAGATTACCATGGGACGGACAAAGTTATCGGTGGTGTTAATCGCCGTTTGTGTGGTCAAGTGTTTGGCGATGACCTACGATGAACTAGAGGATTTTGCGGAACACCTCGAGAAGACGTCGCAGCTAAGTCCAACATTAAAAAGTAAGTGATTTTATATTCCTACATTGTATTCATTCATCGTCATTAATTCATTACAGTATCACACAATCATTTCGAGTCGGTAACCGGTAATCGGCATCTTTTAGTTTTAAAAAGTCTTACGTTCATTAGTAGCTACCAGTACCAATACCATAGGTACTTATTAAACATACCATCAAGCCTGTATTCCCCGAAAAGTTAGGCAGAGGTGTACTAATGTACTGTCACACTTCGCCGGTATGTAATAGGGTCGAACCTATTGCCATTAACCGGGTACAAATCCAGACTCCAAGCTGCTACTGAGAATTTCATAAAAAAAACCCAATAACACTTTTCGCAACCTGGGGATCGAATCCAGGACCTCTAGCGTAGCAGTTGCGCTTAGGACCACTAGACTAATGAGGCAGGTACCTATACCTACCAATAATTCTAGTGTAGGTACGCACGGCTACACATCAAGCTATACAAAACCCGTTTACGCTGGCTTCTTATTGTATGAGAAGCCTATACAATTCGAGATCAGCTTAAACTGAATTTGTAAAGGTTGACCTGTAGCCGTGTGTAATAATAATAATAATTTTGCTCTTGTGAGCGATCCTAGTCTCAGTAAGTCAAGAATGCTAAAGCCACTTTTAGCAATTCCACTAAATAAATTTAATTTAGAACCCGTACCAATTTTCTCTAGGAAATTAAAAGCTGCCCCTTTTAGCCCCACAGTTCTTCTTACCGTTATTAGTAAAGTTTTTGTACAAACTTGCACAAAAGATTCAGACTGATCTGATGAAGACAGACTTTATCAGACTGTTGCAACGAAACAGTCTGATCAACAGATTGACTTGCGGCAAAAAGTCTATTTTTTACGACTCATAGCGACTGATCTTCCATTTAGAAAAGGTCCAAGTTCAATAGTACAAGTGTCTGGGCACGTTGATTATAACAATTAACGGTATTATGGCTTTTTATAATAGGTACACGTAAATTACCATAAATTATCTTTTAGAAAAAGGTACATACATGTCATTTTTGTTTTCAGAATAGACGATAGTATCCACTCCGCGCCCTATACAAAAGTAGTTTGGTCCTATCTTGAATCTTAACCAATGAAAGACTTTGAAATTTTGCAGTAACAATCTTATCATCAAAATACGTGTTCCTTGAACGTAAAACTTTATTTCAAAACACGGTTACAAAGTTACATGAGCTCATAGTTTGGTAATTTTCTATGAAAACGACCCAACTTTATGCTAGTATTTTAAGATTATGTATCAATACAGAACCATTTTGACTCATGGGAAACCCAGATTATAATATATAATGAATATTATTTTCAAAAAAAAATATCTACGTTATAACTATTAAAAGAGTAATCTCCAAATTTCGTAACAAGAAATACGCGCGAAAATGTTGCAAATGTTGATTCACCTCTCGGGCACGCGTTCGTATCGTGAGGGATAGAGATAGCGACAACAGTGCAACATTGTTGCGTTTGCGAGGGACACTCCTCTTAACGATCTTCACCAAATCTAAATGACACTTTTGAGGACAAAAAAATAATTTTCAAAATCGGCAGTGTCGAACAAATCGATGAACACATAAAAAATACGTAGGTATTTACTCCTTTTTTGAAGTCCGTTTAAAATATTTTCCATAGAACCATAGCATTAAGACTCGAATAATAATAATAATTTAATTTATTATCTCTCAAAAAATAATATTTTTTACAATAAAAATACGGTCGAAAATAACAATGACATGCATACTATAGATAATTTCATCATACCTAAATACGATCATGTTTCAGTACATAACATTAAAGCCCAGTGAAAACGAAAGTGCTCAATTAGTTTTTCACATGCAACTCTTGGAGTCGAATTACAATAGCTTTCAACACTAAGTGCTGCAATTAAGTATTTTTAGATACTTATATAGTCCATGCTAAAATATATAACCTTATAACATTTAAATTATTTAGATATACGATGAAATGAAAGAACAAAATATCCGAATTGCTGCCGAACTTTACCTTGTCCTTGGCATCTTACAGAAGGCGTAGATCCCGACGTTGACTACGATGAAGAAGAGGCTATTTCTGATCACGCCTGGGAAGACAGTGGAAAGTTCGAGGGTGACCTGATTCTGAACGAGCGCCAGAGGCGGTTGATCGTTGAAGAAGTCGCCGAAGGTCTTTCCAGAAACGGCATCACGGACGGAACTAAGAGATGGCCAAATAATGAAGTCATTTACTACATTCAAGTAGAGCACTTCAGTAAGTACATGTTCTGTAATGATGTAAAAATGTGCGGTGGGAAGTAATTTCATTTATTATCTAAAAGAAAAACAGCTTTGGAAAGAATATAAAATTTCCATGATTAATTAAGATTCGTCATCGAAGCGGTGCGGCTATCTCAGTGGAAGGACGATTCCTTTTTACCCGTGGTTTGTTCGTAAACGTATGAATACTTGCAAAAAGTGCAGTGGTAGCCTTGTGATATGACCATTGGAATGCCAAGTCAAAGGTCTCGAGTTCGAATCCAGGGCACGCATCTCATCATCAGCATCGCACCTCTGTCTTTTCGAAGTCATGTGCCTATTAATAATTAATTATCACGAGCTTAAACGGTGAAGGAAAACATCGTGAGGAAACCTGCATGCCTGAGAGATTTTCTTGACGGCGTGTGAAGTCTGCCAACCCGCAGTAGGCTAGCGTGGTGGACTATAGCCTAACCCCTCTCGTTATGAGAGGAGACCCGTGCTCAGCAGTGGAACAATGTAATGGGTTGATGATGATGATGATGTATGAATACTTATTAATTTTGAATTTAATTTCACATTACAGCTGGCGATCAAATTCAAGCTATTGTAACTGGAATAGAGGATCTTGCTCGCGCCTCTTGTATCAAATTCCGTCCGTACAGGAAGGGAGATCGTGATGCTGTCGTCATACAGGTTAGACCTATAAAGTTATTTAAGAACCTACTTCAACTTCCATCAAATTCTCGCAACACTCACTGGCAGTGACTACCGGAGCTTTGGTCTATTGTTTGTCACCTATAATTAATTGGAGCAAGTGATTTGGTAATGAATAGTAGTTTTTGTCACGGACAAATTTTTAAAAGTATCTCATAGTTAAATTCTGGCCTATCTACCTTGAAATTAAGTTGCTGCATCGGTAACATCTGATTAGTAAATTTAATAAAAAAATACATACTTATGAAGATACCACAATCGAGCGCTATCTAGCAGGAAAGACGAAAGAAACTCTTGCGAGAAACTATTTCCGCGAAAGGATTTATGCATATGCGTGACAAGACACTCCACGCGTAAGGAAATTTGATCACACAATACGCGACAACAAGACAGTTTCGTAATAAATAATATTTATTTCCGTAAGTCTAAAATTCTTGCAAAGTTACTGTTTTACATTTTCTATATAGATTGCGCTGGCATCTCCTAACTGACTATTTCTGAGAATACCTATACACCGTAACAAACTCAGAGATTATTATAATTAAACTCCAGAATAGTATCAGCTAGTGTTACATTTTTTTGCGCCATTTGAGGGCAATGAATGAGTATCCGAAATGGCTTTTTGAATAAAGAGTCATAGCGGTTTTGGATTAACCAGTCCCAGCTGACCTGACGAGTGACGGCGCGAATGCGTAAAAAAGGCCATGGCACCAGACAAGGGTGGACGTAGTAGAATAAAGGTATTAAAGATGGACAATGACGTTGTAAATTAAGAGGATGATGGTGAGGATGGTGGATTTGAGGATATGATAACGACTCATACGGTACGGTAGGGAATGGTGCAGAATTTAATGGTAGTAGTTCTTGGATATAATTCTTAGGCTCCTTCCACGCGAGTGTTGTTCACAGAAGATTTTAACAATTAAATTTCTTCTGAATAACTGGTAGTATTAATTTTGATTTCAGGGTAGTCGCCGAGGATGTTTCTCTCAAGTAGGCTACCAGGGAGGGTACCAAGTGCTGAACTTGTCGGGCCGACATCCGGCCGGGCGGGGATGCTTCCGACACGGCACGGTCGTACATGAGCTATTGCATACGCTTGGCTTTTACCACATGCAGAGCAGCCCCGACAGAGATGACTATGTCAATATTGTTTGGGCGAACATTGTACAACGTAAGCGTCTTTAAATATTATTAAAACATTCTAAGTGTGACAGAGCTTTTCGTGCTTATCTCGAAACCGCCTCTTGTAGATTACCTACTACCATAGTGTAATATTTTTTTATTTTATTTATTACACTATGCTACTACGGAAGTGCTTCAGAAATACCTAGTAGGTAGATACCTTGAATATTTTGTTACATACTGATTTGCTAATGTCACCAACCAGCAGACACTACGTACCGTGAACACAATGCGAATATAAATTAACTTGACGACTATCTAAGCATTATGCGATGTGAAGTAAATTTCAATTTCTATTGAAAGTTACTTTGTGTTAACAGAAGCTATGTCGGTACATTTTTGTGTTTGAGAAATCTTTAATCCAAGCAGTGTTCACTTATGGGCCTTGTTTGTTTCCAGCGGCAAGGCATAACTTTCGCAAATACAACTCGTTCTCCGTGTCAGACTTCGGTGTGGGTTACGACTATGACAGTGTCCTGCATTATAGCCGACGAGCTTTCTCCGCCAATGGTCAGGACACGATTGTACCAAAACAGGTGACAACAGTTTTCAATTAAGTTTTACAAAAACACTCTTTTATATAAAAACCCGTCCGTCCACTGGGCTCTTGGATTTTTGAAATGCTGGTGTACATTATTATAAGACTCGACCTACCTATTTACCTACCTACATGAGTTCCGAAATTATATTTATTGAGTTTCTCGTTTTAAGTGGATATCTATCAACTAAGGTCAAGTCACGTCACCTCAAGTTTCTCCTAAGGCGGCAAATGCATATTTGTTTGGTTTTTCGTATATAACATATTCTTGGTTCATGGCAGTAAGTATTACAACATCAACTAAGTATATTTTTTTCACAACTGAGTCGGGAAAAAAATTGCTTAAAAATCGTTATCGTAGCAGAAAGTAAATTGAGGAATTGCGAAATTGTCGATTTTCACTACTCTACTATTACTATTTTAGGTAAGTGTGTAAGTAAGTCTTTGACGTCACAATGCCATGAACCTAGTATTTGTCTCATGCGAAATATTAACATAAATATTATTTGGTGCCCTAGGCGAGTCAACGAGTGTATAGGTATTTAATTAAATTATAACATTTTGTACACTCTAGGTACTGATCAACTATGAGATTTTTTTTAATCGGTCGTTCGATCGGTCCATCGGGTGATGGACCGATAAATATTCATGTACACACGGCTACACATCAAGCTATACAAAACCAGTATAGGCTGGCCTTGAATTGTACCGAGAACCTTTACAATGGGCGGTCAGTCTAAACTGGATTTGTATAGAATGATGTGTAGCCGTGTGTACTTAGTCTTTAAATTTCACTCCACCATAGGGCGCATAATGGGAAAAACCGACGAATTTATATTTACATTACAGAGTGGAGCTCAAATTGGTCAAAGAATTGGATTATCAGATAAGGATACGCAAAAATTGAACAAAATGTACTGTGGCGCCGATTCGGACAGACTTATAACTGACGACGATGCAGACAGCTCAAAAAAAACTGATACTAAAAAAAAGAAAGGGAAGAATAAACCATTTGATGGTCACGGGATTGGATACCACCAAGGTAAAGCTGTGGCTTTCAAACTATTACCCGCAGCTGAAACATATAAGTTACCTGACGTACCAAGTTTTCATGTATTTGATTATTTTAGTAAAGAGCCGCAAATCCTGTCGACGTCGGAAAACGAAGGCTTTCGTACTGGTAAAGAAATAGCATATTCTTTCAACCCACCTGAGCTCCTGCCTACACAAACAAAACCTATTAATTTTGACACAAAGTTAGAATCAAAGCCGGATCTCAATGAAGTGAAGCTTCAGGAACAGAGCGACAATTTTGATAACATTGCAGAAGTAAGACAAGTTTACAGTCAAGATGAGAAAACACTTAGCAATTCTAATCCAGCTGTCGACTTACCTAAACATGATAGATACGCTAGTCCAGCGGAGGAGGAAAAAGTTGATCCAGATTTGATCGATGCTTTTGATAGATTATCAAAGATATTAAAAATGCATGTATATCCTTCCCAGACACCAGATTTAAGTGTTTATAAAATGAATGAACGATATATTAACCACTATAATCCTCCACGAGATAAAGAGAACACTGATACAAATATTTTTTCAACTCCAATAAAAACGATTAATTTCGAGGAAGATAATACGAATTCCCATATAATGAATAATCATCATTGGCAAAAACAAAAACATCAACAAAAGCAACACAATAAAGAAGAAGCACCGGTGGTAGAACCTAAAAATAGTTATTATAAAAAGTATAATCCATTTCCAGTGCATAAACATTACGATGATGAATATTTATTTATACCCGGTTTTGAATCACCAGCAGATTATCGAGACAAGGATGAATATATAAGCAGATATTCTCCAAAAATTCCAAAAGGGCACAAACCAAATGAACATCAGGATGAATGGCACCATAAGCATGTTCCATACTATACAGGCCATGAATATTATCACTCAAAGCATAAAGAACCCGAATATGATAGGTAGCAATAGAAATGCAATACCTAATTTTAGTTGTACAATTCCATCAAGAATACAAGAGTTCCAGCCAATTCAAGTAAAAAGAAACAAAACGTGGAACAAAATGAAAGACTCAAATATTGAAGACAGATAATTTTTATTAGACCTTAGACCTAGACCTTAGATGTACAGTTTACTTTATGTTCACTTATATAACTAAATAGTTTTAAGATAATACATTTTTTAAGTCAAGTTTTCGGTCAAGTACCTACTTAAAGGAAACATTGGGTAACGACTGCTAGAAACAAATAAATAATTAATAAAAAAAACGTTGTTTGGCTTTTTATTCAATTATTTGGCATCCGACTACAATACAGCATTCGACTCGATGAAGCATAAAAACATCTGGCATTGTCTGATGAACCAAGGCGTAGTGGAGCACAAGTACATTAGTATTATAAAAACATATATATGTAGTATGGTATAGTAGCACCGTTGACGCTAGGGCGCGCTAGGGTAAAGTTAGAGAATAGAGAGTTAAGAAAAATAAATAGAGGCGTACCTATGTCAAGAAGATCCGCTGTCACCCAAATTATTTACGTTCTAGTTCTAGAAGAAATCTTTCGCAAATTAAAATGGGACCATTAAGGGCTAAAAATAAATTCTTGCCTCATTAGTCTAGTGGTCCTAAGAGCGACTGCTACGCTAGAGGACTTGGGTTCGATTCCCAGGTCGTACAAAGTGTTATTGGGTGTTTGTGTGAAATTCTCAGTAGCAGCTCGGAGTTTGGACTTGTGACTGGTTAACGGCAATAGGCTCGCCCCCTATTACATAGGACATAAATATACCGCTGAAATGTGGATGTTCATAAGTACACCTCTGCCTCACCCTTCAGTGAATACAGGCGTGATGGTATGATAGTATCCTAAAAGAAATCTTTCGCTGAACCGATCGACATTTTTTTTAAATAACTTCATTGTACAGGCAGACCCAGGTTTATTTCCGGTTTTAAAATAGTTTTGATCGAGAATAGCACGTACACACATAGGCTGGACTCGGCGCGCTCACCGTGCGACCTCAAAGAAGACGGTAGCAAAGTGGTCACGTGCTGCCGAGCACGGTGGGGTTCAGGGGCGACCCCTTTACAGTCTCCCAAAGGATTTGGCCTAACAGGCGTCGCACAAGGGGCGGTTCTGGGGTGGTCTATGAAGAGAACACCCCCTCCTCCTGGTGGCCACAGGGGTGGTTTTAGTTTTTTACCTCAAATATTATATTACATTGACTGAGGTATAAGTGGGTATAAGTATAATTTCTAATCTGTTGTCAGTAATAATAATATGATAATAAAATAATTGTGAATAATTTATTTTTAATGTCGGAATTTCGACTGCCATGTACCGGTGAAAAAGGTGTAAAAGGTAACATTGACGAAAAATTTGCAAAAAAAAATGCATTTCGCGCCCAAGTCTGAACGTTTAGCCAAAGTGTAATGAAATCTAATAGTGGGGTAACTCGCCGTCTAGACAGGTCAACGATGAGGTGGGTTGCGGGGCAGAGCGGCGTCCCCCCCACCCTAATTCGCAGACGTCCCGTCCGCCCGACATGTACTGCGCGTCGGTACTGAGCTTCAAGTATGGCTCGCGCTAGTGCTAATTATAATTTGTTTTACAATGCGTTCTACATGTGCAGTTTACGGTTGTTTGTTGGCATCGTACAGAAGTAATAATGAAAACTTGAGATTTCATCGATTTGCAAAGGATGAGAATCGGTAAGTGCCTACTAACCTATTATACCTAAACAAATATTATCTCTACTTAGTAAAAAAAGTCACTACCCGCGACGCTTTGCGTTTACTTCTAAATTATTTTTACTTTCCAATGGATTTTGATACGGTTTCAACTACCATTTAGAGAATTTCTAATAAATATATACTTACATTGTATTAAAATTAATGTTGTTATGTTTACAGGTTAATAAATAGTAGAAGTAGGCACCTGAGTAAGAATTGGCGAATCTAAACTTATTATAATTTTATTATCTATAATCTTTATCTAAACTAATAATTATAATAGGATAATATTTTTTTATATAATAATATTATAAGGCTGAAGATTTGATTGTTTGTTTGATTGATCACACTAAACTACTGGTTGGAATTGAAAATGTTTTTTTGTGTTGGGTAGTCAATTTACCTATAGAGGAAGGTTTTAGGCTATATAACATCACGCTATGACCAATATTAGTGGAGCATAAAATTAAATGAAAAAACGGGAAACATATTCATTTCGAGCGCTTCCGTTGTGTGCGCTGCGTAAACAGTTAAAGTTATGCAAAAATCTTGTATGACGGAAATGTTCCACTTTCAAAGTTTTAAAAAAAAGTCCGTGACAGCATAATATGTCTATCTTTTAAGGTTTCCTAATATAACCCTTTTATGGTAATCGAATTTGTTCTAAAATTATGCATTATTTCCGAAGGAGTTTTCACAAACATGATATTCATCCATATTCAAATAAATACGTTATTCATCACAGGTATTTAATTTTAAACAAAATTGCCATCATAGTTTAAAAAAAATACATATTTAACTTTGGGTGAGCGCGCTCTCAACCCAATGCAAGGCGAGAGCCTGTCGCGAAGAATACCTAAACATCAAATCCTGAAGATAATATTTTGCTAGAAATCAATTATACTTCTACTAACACATAGATTAATTTGAACTTACAAACATTATCACCTGTAGGAACGTAAGTCCTTGCAAAATGTTTTTTTGACAACCCTTAGCTATTTTCAATGTTATAGACGATTGTCGGCATTTAGAGCCAGACAAAGGAGTGCGCCCACTATTAGATTTCATTACTCTGTGGTTTAGCCTTAAATGCAAAAAGCTCTATGGTCATCACTCATTTTTCGTCTTATCTGTCAAAAGTCAAAGTAAAGTCAGATTGTGAGTTTTCATGACTTGTCATTATTAAAGTAAATATTATTATATTTTTTTGTGAACTGCTGATTGATTATTAATTCCTGTTGTTTTCAAGTTTACTTGTCATATTTGCCTGTTACTACGTGGTTATTACTCCTACAATGAAACCTAAGAGGTGTTGATGGAACTATTGACGTAAAATACAACATTCCGTGCGCAATGATAACTCCAAGTCGGTGACGATTGTGCAGGTTTTAATACAAATAAGTACGTTGTTTAATGGGTTGTGTTGTGTCCTGTGTTAATCAAGCGACAATGTCGTTATTTGGTAGGCAAAGTTTTGATAGTGATGCACGTGCGAAGCTAGAAAGGAAACTGTACATTGCCAAAGAATCGCCTGAACCAGATTATGACTTGTCCGAGTGCCAGCTACGTCAAGTACCATCCGGCACTTATTCAATTTGTAAAGTATACAGAAAAGAACGTTTGTATTTGCACAATAATTGTCTACAATCATTAGAGGAAGGAGGTCAATTGTCAGATTTATATCTTATTAAGGTTATCAATTTAAGCAGCAACAAATTTTTACAGTTACCTAGTGATATAAGATATTTAGTAAACCTGACTGAGCTGTATATTCGAGATAATCAGATTAAGAATCTTCCTGAAAGTATACAGTTTATGCAATCATTACAAATATTAGATGTATCCAACAATAAACTGAATTGTCTGACACCATCTCTAGGTAAGCTAAAGAATTTACGAAAACTAAATATAACTGAAAATGAAGAATTATATGAACTTTGTCCAGAATTATGTTTAGCTAGTAGTCTGATATCAATTGAGATGGATGGTGAACAGTTTATATTCCCACCATCAGATATTGCTACAGAGGATACTGCAGCAATTTTGAAATATCTATGTTTAAAAATGAACATAGCATATATTCCTCCACAAACCACTGAACATGACATGCCAGGAGTTCAAACACCAAACATGGTTGTAGATCCATTTGCTAGGCGCAATACACTTACATGGGAGGAACAAGAGGCTGTTATCATTGAACAAGAAAATAAGCTACATAAAGCAGCTAAAGAACAACGAGAAAAGTTTCTGAACGAAGTACTGCAAGAGCAAATGCAATTAGATCATGAGATTGCAAAAGTTCATATGGTGAAAGAAATAGACCGTCAGAAATTGATTAAAGCCATACAAAATGATGAAAAAGAAATTGAATGTTTAGTTAAAAATTTCATTCAGTCAGATTATTTAAAGCCAGAAATAATACAGCAACAACTGGCATATGAACAGGCAGAACATGATAGACTGCTTGAAATTACTCGACAAAATTATGATAATATAAAAAAAGCTGATGTTTTAAAGGCAATGGAAATGCTTCTAGAGGAAGACTATACAGTTAGACATTCCAAGAAATATTATGAAGATTCTCTTAATAATATGAAACGGAGCATGCTCATACAAGATTTAGAAGTAAGTGAAAAATTAAGTGAATTATTAAATGCTAAAGATCAGTCACACAGTGCATTAGTAAATCAACTGTTAGAGGATCAAGATATTCAAATGGCTATTGTGGCCTCACTGCTCGAAAAAGTTGATGCAAAAACATGGAGTCTTAACCAGGAGATCACATTGATTTCTTCGCATTTAGCACGCCTGAGTGTTATTGAACAAGAAAAGAAAAAACTACAAATAAGCTATAATTATAATGAGATGCTTCAACAGAGAGTGCAACTGGTTAATTTATTAGATGATCTTTTTGATCAACAAAGCAAGAGAAGAAAACAGCTTATTGATACTTTAAGAGAAATGGACAACGAAACAAATAAATCAAATGATTACTGGTTAAAGAATTATCAGAAGCTAATTGATTCAGCCCCAAGAACGCTATTAGATATTGGAAAAAGTTTGGACCCTGCATTTGCAAACTATCTCTTGCAGGAAGGTGTAATACACTGCCTACCATTCCTGGTTAAATTCATATTTTCTGGTGAACCTTTATATAACATCACTACAAAAGAATTAAAGCTGAGCGGTGTCTCATTGACTTCAGATAGAGAAGGCATTATTAGAGCAATCAATTCTTATGTAGGTGCTAGAAGCGAGAATCACAATTTTGAAGCATCATCGTTAACACCAAGTGCTCCTTTTGAAGAACTTGCTGAAGAAGAAAAATGTACTGGAGTGGTGGTTACAAGCGAATCTAAGGATCCTATGTTGGAGGCAGAGTGTGTCATTTGTATGGATGCTAAGAGTGAAGTAGTATTTGTACCATGTGGGCACATGTGTTGCTGCCCACCTTGTGCAAATAAAGAAATGGAGAGTTGCCCTATGTGCAGGAGTAACATTGAAAGGAAAATCAAAATAATGGTTGCATGATGCAGTATTAAGTTTGAGGTATGTCATGATAATAGTCCTGATTATCCTACTTCAGCTCTCACTCCTGTTGCTTGGGTATAAGTTGTATCCCCTTGTGGTAATACTCTGCTCTTAAAGAATCTCATCTAACTTACTTTTTGTGGCAGCCAAGGGGCTAACTTAAATATATTTTTCCTGTTTTCAGGAGGTGAGGTGATATCTACCATGAAATACAACAATTTATTCAGCATTTATTGAAACCAATTTTTTTCAAGTGTCATAAATTTTTGTTCTATGATTAATTAATTAAGGAGGTAAGTTAATTTGTTGTTTTAACATGATAATATGGTGTAAATATGGTGGCCATATAAGTTTATATAATTATAATATTATAGATATTTTGAAAAAGACAGTCAATTCACAAATATTTATGGTTTTCCAAATTTTGAGCACCGAGTCCCAATGTATTATTTATCATATTATAAGTAAAGTATTGGTATACCTTTAGTACTAACATATACTAACATAAAGAAGTATGTATTTTGTAAAATTATTTGATACTCTTAGGGTCACTCCAGCCGACAAAACCTCAGCAATACAATCAAATGCACCACAATGGGTTGGATAACATTGTCCTTCACTGTATTGCTACTTGTCAGACCCACATTCACTTTAATAAGTGAATGTGGCCCACATAGCCCAATGGAACCGCATTTTGACATGAAATAATTTTCATGTCAAAATGCGGTTCCATTGGGCTATGTGGGTCCACCCTTATATTGAAGACTGGATATGTGTGTATCTAAATAAATTTTCTATGTGTAATGGAATTAATTAGTAGAATATTCATACTAGTCAAACCTACGACCTCCTACAACATATAATTTATGCATCATTTTGCTTAAATATTTGAATGTTTCTATGAGATGATTCATAGTGATTAATTCCACAAAACACCTAATTAGAGAAGTAACATTGATTCTAGTTATGACTAGTGTTATGAGAGTCAATCTGAAAGATTGTGCCTTTTAAGTAATGTCAGCATTGAGACTGGCATTGTTGCCATCACTTTTTTTATCAGAAACGTTCATGTAATGGACAAATTTAAACATAATTGAAGCATTATTATAAAAATACTTGTGAGGGCTGTGCCAATTGGATCACGTAAAAGAAGTACTAGATTATATTATCAAAAGTAACTTTGTCTATAAAACGCTCATCTAAGTCACTAAGTTAAATGTATACTTCTAGATCTTAGTAAATATTTATTGATATTGATTCTTATATTAAGTATTTAGTTTTATTTTGGAATTTAAATTGCATATTTAAAAGGTGTAGTATTCTTTTCTGAAGCAAATTATTTTGTTATAGGTAATGTTTTGCATAGATCAAGTATGAAGCGGATATGCTTCAATAGATAACATGATAAGATACATTGTATAAATAATGCACTAACTTGGTCTGGCAATAAATTGCAAATTATACCATGATTTGTTGATCGGTAGGTACGTTATGATCATTGAGAGAGTACGCGCGTATAAGCTATACTAATCAATTCAAGTTGTCCTCTCACTATATGGAAAGTCTATATAATGTTAGGTCTGCTTATTCTGAATTATATAATGCGCCGTGTTGCCGTGTTTACAATTGACGATCTAGATATTCAACCACTTTTCAACCTTATGGTTAAGAACAAGTTCGAAATAAAAACCGATTGTTCTACTAAAATACGGGAAAGATTTATCATAGCGTTCATAGATAAGTACACTATTATTTTCAACGATTTCATTAATTAATTATAGCGGTTATTATTCTAGGTTATTCTAGACAGAGACCGCAATGGTCGTGTTAGGCGTAAACGATGAATTCCAAATTTTGAACACAAAATGCTCACTCGCCGTTTTGATACAGTCACATTTTCACAGTCAATAAATTTCCTTCGCGCCGGTATATTTGTTTTTAATAGCTAGGTATGTGTAAAAAATTAAGATTTAAACTACAGAGACACGATCAGATCATAAGGCTATAGTAATAACATATATTGGAACAATTTAAGACTCATAAATAGCAATAACTTAGAAATAAGGTTTTTTATAATGCACAAATATTGGCAATTTAGTCTAAGATTAAATGTACCTTAAATTCACCTATCATAATCATTATTTTCGATTCGCTGTAAACTGCTGTAGGTAAATTAAATTGATCCCATTGATGGCTGTTTAAATTCTGTTAAATAGGTAGTATGCAAAAGCGAAAACTTTCCAGTAGATGGGCCTGGGGCAAAACGCTGTACGATAGATGGCGGTATTTACAACTTGGTGAAACTATCGGCATATTAATGTGTAGTAGGCGACTTGAAACCGTATTTTTATACAAATTTCAGCCATATATCCAAATGTGTGAAGCGATTGACTTGCAATAAACTCATAACGATTTTTTAAGCAAAAGTTTTAATACTCAATTGTGAATAAGTTATGGTTGATGTCGCAATTTCTACTGCCATGTATATGTTTAGGTAATAATTTTTGTTCATATTTTGTTCATCAGCCCATGGATAACTTAGGAATCCCCTAAGTTAAGACTGAAACTTTTAATTTTATCGCGAAAACAATAATAGTTTTTGTATTATTTAGCTTTATATGACGCAACCCAATTTGGGCCGCGGGTTAACAGTAGTATTGTAGCCCTTTAAATATATTCAAAATATTGTTTTAATTACCCATCTACGTAGACCATCTCAATTAAATCTTTTTATTATTCCCTTTAATTGGATATACATAAGTACTTTCAGTGGCAACGTTCGATGCCACTTTACAACTTGCTGTTCGCAAGATGGTCACAAACTTGCTCAAGCCTAGATTTCTGCAAGTATACCTACACGACGACATTTTCTATTTTGTAGTCGGACAATATTCGAAATGTTCCTATTTTCGCCGGTGATAGGTAGATAGTCGGGTTAGGTATTCTAATACTGCGTAACTAGAACTGTATAAGGCCTTATTTTCAAAGTTACTTTATTCAAAGTTGGGCCATATCTATAACAGAATTTTTACGCAGTGTTGGAGTAGGTATAACCCACGTTTTGGTGCCATGTTGATATGCCTTCAGAATAAGACTTACGTAAGCTTGTTGTTATGCGTGTTGCTGGCTGAAATGTTAACGATTAAAGAAACAATGCAATACTTTATTATGATACATGCTACTGGACGACCTACTCAATCATGTAATAAAAATTAAAACACCAAAGAAAAGCTTTCTTACCTACCTACTTGCTATCACTTGTTGTCAATGCTTTGGTGTGTTGTATTGACTCTGTTTAAGAACACTATTTATGTGATTACACACCCCATATTCACACGGAAACTTTATAAAACGCCCTGTGAAATTATTTCACTATTTTATTATTGTTATCACTTATTTATGAAAATATATAAGTTTTAGCACCCAAACAAGTGTTTTCTTTACCAGATGGGTTCAACCTATATTTTCTTAACCAGATGGTGTCAACCTATAGGATAATAATCACACCAATACACCTTATTTAGTTAATGCTGCTATACTATCTTACATTTTTGTTCAGGTCCACACAAAGGTACGATTTATTGCTTATATTTATCTTTGCAGACCATTTACGTACCTACGTAGTCATGACTATTTTTTTTATTTTAACATGTTACTACTCTCTCACAGACAGACAGTTTTCTTTTAATTCTACCAAAACTTGTTGCGACACCGCGACGGTATCAAGTAGATGCGAGTATTAGATTTACCTATCTGTACCCCGAGTGCTCCGACCGACATAATGGCCCTTTGTGACGCGACGCGACCTATAATAATGGAGTTTACACGCAAATAGCAATTATAGCGAAGCCTTTCATGTCAACCCTCATTCCCTTCAGAAACATGACGACAATTTTCTAATAAAGGCAAAGAGCTGTTCCAAAATAATCGGCGGGAAAATCTTATTGCCACCATTGAACGTAATATTTAAGAAACGCGGTTTAGTTTGATAGTGCACACAGTCTGAATTTATTACGCAACTGGCAAATGCTGCCATTGAATCTGTTCAAAATTCCCCAGAGCACCTTTTTGGAAGGAAAAACATTTTGCCTACGTCAATATTTTCTATTTGTCGACGAATTTTGCCTCAGGAAGGTTTGATGGCAGTTTTGCTACCGAGTCAACAGAGGTAGAATAAATAATGGCTACATTTTTATTCAGCTCGTGTCCTGCTGAGGGCGTCAACCACGCAATGTCGATCGACGGCAGGGGGTTGCATGTTGTTTCTGAAAAGTTGAAGGTTGGAGTAGGAACATCAAACGTTTGTGTTTTTCTTTGTAAGTATTCGGAAAGAATAAGTTTTATTAATCCATACCGAACATCGTCCTATTTTGTCTCGAAGCATCTATTATCTAACCCTGTTTCCAAGAATAAATTTGTTCAGCAGCATGTCGGAGTTATTTTATGTAAATAAGTTCGCTTATAATATGGAAACCGTGGATGGAATCATTCCACATGCGGTCGTTGTATAAACGTCAGTCTCGGGGAGATGTGAGCCGAACCTGCCCACGAAATTGAATCTAGGGAGCTACCACCGTACCAATATCAGTAATGAAACTGTAACCGGAAGCGTGGCGCACTTCCGTTTCGGGACGCCCCTTCAAGTGTTTATGATTTTGTTGGTATAACACGTGCGTATGACGTGACTACTTACCTACTTACGTAATCAGAGCTATCTCTGAACTAAGATTTACAGTTTACCTATTTAGGATCAAAAACTTCGGAAAAGTTACTCTTAAAGGATTTAATGCTTAAAAGTAGTACTTACCTACATTTTTGTGAATTTGTGAAAAACTGCCTCATTAGTCTAGTGGTCCCAAGCGCGACTGCTACACTAGGAGGTCCTGAGTTCAATTCTGGGGTCGAGTAGGTATAGCGTTATTGGGTTTTTCTATGAAATTCTCAGTAGCAGCTCGGGAGTTTGGGTTTGTGGCCGGTTAATGGCAATAGGATTCGCCCCCTATTACTTGGGACTTAAACATAACGGCGAACTGTGGATCACTGGTGGGTGTAGGTACAATAATACACCTGTGCCTAATCGTTCGGGGAAAACGGGCTTGATGGTATGTTATCTTATTTTTGTGGATGTCATATTCTGGGTAGTGTTCCAAAGTAGGTCTATTCATTTAAAGCTTACACACGTTTGTTCGGGCTCATAAACTACCTACCTACTGCACCGGTACTGGTTTTTAGCAATAGAAAGAGGGAAGGTTACATTATAATCAATTAACATGCTTGTGCGGAGCCGGGGCGGTCGTTAGTATTAAATGAATTGTATAGGACCTACCTACTATTACTGAGTTACCTACCTAAAGGTTCAGCTAATTTACTTAAACATGTGGTGGCGTTCTGGCAAAAATCTGTGTAGCGCCCGAGCCCGTAGCATTTGTAGAATTTGTTTCCATAATGATTTAAACTTGGAACCCATAATTCTTCATTGTATGTTTAATTGTTTATATTTTAAGACCTATCTACGAGCTACTTAATTATTTATAGAAAAAAAGACAATCACACTTTGATTTCACGAATATGCATACTCAAGTAAAGAGATTTGGTTTTATGGCTGCTGTAATAAAGTCCACAGTACCTACCTACCTAGAATCCTAGATAATAGATACCTATTGTGCTTTACTTAGTCGGGTTACCAGCGCCAGAATATTACTACTCCGAGAGCTAGGTCTCGCAACAAGCGAATAGGACCTTCAGAACTTCAAAATAAGGATCAGCTACGAAATGATGTATATTAAGCTACGCAGGGTTATCCCACTGGCGATCAATGGATTGAAGTATAATTTTAATATACAAAAAAGATAACTTACCCTATCCTTATCCTGATTCCTTGAAGAACTTTTTCATTGCAATTTGAATCGATGTTTACGGCATGTCGCTGATGTCATATTTGCCGTCTCTGAACCTATAAATAAAAATGTGAGATAAATAATAATTATGTGCTAAGATCGTACCTACTCCAATAAAAGTAAGTATACAGTAAGTACCTAATCAATTTTGACTTATGAACTTGTCCCTCGCAATTCGATTTGGATCGATCATTTTTAAAATTGTTCATTTCATTTCATTTCATTTCATCATTTCATTTCATTTCAAAAGCGGCGGTAGCGCAATGGCTAGGGCGTTGGACGTGCGATTATCAGGTTGCCGGTTCGAAACCCACCCATTTCACAGTTCACCGACGTGAACCCACTCGTAACACAAGCATTTAGCTTAGCACGAGGGGTTACCAAGAATATTATAATGTGCGACCCACATTGCTAGTAAGCTTTTTTAAATATTAAAAAAATACTTATGAGTTGAGACTAAGCATCACCGTACGTAGGTATAGATAATAATAATTGTAGATATCAATCCCGCCAAAATATACCACCATATCTAATGATAGGTTCTCGATATCCCTAGGTGTTTTATCCCTCGCAGATATTTATACCACTTAATTTAATAATGTGGAATTCCACATTATTAAACTAGGTAAATATAGAGACAATGGAAATTACTAATCTATTTCGCCTACGACATTATTTGTTCAAGTATATCCACGACTCAAGCGCGTGTCATTAATATAAAGATAATTATAATTTATTGATAATTGATAATAAAGGATCAATATTCAAATCAAATAGTTTGGTACATACGTACCTATTCTACTCTGGAATATGTCGTCAAAATCGCACGTATCACTTGAATGTCTTGGCGTCGATAATGGATACCTACGCGTGCAACCACACAACGTTTAGAACACAACCACAGAACAGGAAGAACAATAGTTATGGCCATTTATCTAAGACTAAACCCGCTAAACACACCATGACACCACAATACCTATTCCATTGCAATAAAACTTCACAGAGTATTAAACTAAATTTGGATGTAGGTAGTACTGTTTTCTCTCTATATTGATCAACTTTTCATCACACGGTTTGGGTATTTTGTATCTCTAAAGTGACAAGTTAGGTAGGTACCTACTTACTTAAAGATATTTAACATTCTTGGACCTAAATATAAGAAAGAAAAATAAATTAATTCAATTATAAATTAAATTCTTTCTTTTATTTTTAATGTCATGACGCACAAAATTAAAAACCGTTTTGCCATCAATTTTACAAATACATCATTTTGTACACTTGAATAAAACCTTTTTTTAAATACAGATAAAATATTTGAATTTAGATGTAGTTTATAAAGGCTCACAACAATAACGTTCTAGTTCTCAGAGTAAAGTTCTGCTAAGTTCAAATTTCAAACAAAAATTGAACTAGTTGAAATTAAAATTAATTAATTTATGATTTTTCGAGTCATAACAATAATCTTTGAGCTAAAGTTAAAGCTTCTGTTTAAGGCTAAAGCGACAATTTCTGCTGCCGTGTACCTATAATAAGTAATAGCCGAATAATTTGAGAAAATCCAAGAAGAAATTGAATTTCGCGCCCAAGGCTGACGCTTTAGCCTTAATTTATAATGACAAACCATCGCTGCATCGTAGTGCTAGTGGGTGATACCACGTGATACAGCCAAAGCAGTAGGGCATCGAATGAATTCAAATATGAATTTGTGTCGGTGCGCGCGCTTTTAGTTTAGATCATAAAATTATGTTTGTAGTGTTTATACTGGTTTGTACATAATATGTATATACTTCTATTTATACGAATGAAACATTCTACTTTTGAATTAAAGAGAAGGAAGTTTCACACGTAGGAAAGTACAGATTATAAACAAAAATACAATAAAACTCAAAACAAAGTATTCAAGTGATCTTTTCCCTTAAAATTAGTGTAGATATACTAGCTTTCCGCCCGCAGCTTCGTCGGCGTGGACAACACGATTTTGACTGTTTAGTTGTTTTTCAATTCTGGCGGGATATTCCAAATTATCCTTAGGTACATATCTTTCCGTCCGCTTCTTTGCTCGAGAAGGCCACAAATTTGCCCAACTTTATTATTTACTGAAATATAAGAATATAATCCTTTCCCAAGGTCTAACCTATTTTTGTACCTACCACATTTCATCAAAATCGGTTCCGGGGTTAACCTTGAAAGCGTGACTTTGTTTCGACTTCTAAACGAACTTTCATCCCCACACAGGTCGAAATTCGAAAAACGCTAGAACAAATATTTATTTATTTCTTATCAAGTGCCTTAATATAAAGTTTCATAATTTTATCTTGAAAAATGACGAACTCCCATACAACTTTCACCCCCTATTTCAACCCCTTCGAAAAAAATATTTCGACAAAAGGTAGCCTATGTCCTTTCTCAAGCTTTAGTCTATCTCAGTAACAAATTTTATCAAAATTGGGTGGTTTAGGCGTGAAAGCGTAACAGACAGACAGAGTTACTTTCGCATTTATAATAGTAGTAAGGATTATTTTGGGTGGGTAAAATATTAAAATAACATTTTTTTTTATCATGGTTTTACGAATTAGGTTTGTAGTATGTTTGCAGATCTATAAGTACCTTGAGATATACTAAACTTTTTCATTTTGTTGTATGGTGCTAGAACGAAGAACGCTGATGGTTCGCCGACTCGACTACGTTATTAATAAGACAGTTACTTTTTTTTCGTTTCACTAACATCATCATCATCCCGTATTCGTCCAGTCCACTGCAGGACGTAGGCCTAAATGTAACCCAATTGCCGGGTCAACTAATATATAATATACCTATACCTAAAACTGTCTAAGCTCATACTGGTTTCTAACACTTACGCGAATATTAGATATTGAAATAAAACTACTTTTTACGGATTTATCGCGTTATATTGATATTTTTAATTCCCGACGTTTCGGATCCTTTTCAGCATCCATGGTCACGGTCACAAAAATATCAATAGGTACAACGCGATAAAATCCGTAAAAAGTAGTTTTTTTTCAATGTCTAAGCTCATGTTCAAAGAAAAGGAAGGAAATTGAATTTAATTAAGTTATCTCAATGACTTATTTTATTTATGTCCATGGGTATGGCTGGTTTGCTCGATAATCCAGTCCCCCAGTAGTTAAGATAAGAAAATATGTTTAACCCATCACTAGCCCGGCCAGTGATTATGGCTCTCTTTATCATACTTTTCATATCTACGCAGTCTGTTATATGCAGTCTAAGTAGGGTTAGGCTATTAAGGCTCCGAACGACACCCACATTATTATACATATTTCATGAAATGTCAGTGTAGGACTTGGGTGAGCTGTTCCTACGTACCCACGGCAAGTTTATTTATAGTGTAGTTAACACTTTACTGGGTTGGTTACGCACTACAACTTTTGGGTCCATGCACCTTTTTGAGGTCTAATTCTAGTTTACGCAACTGTGAACGTTTAAACTTGTACTGAATTACCTATTTAGGGGCAATTAATATGTGCTTAGTAGTTTCCACGGTCGTTACTAGTATGTTGTGGAACGATATGGCGCGTGGAACTAATATGTTACTTGGCGACAAAACTTTATGGGTAGGTATTTTCTTGTTATTAAGCACACAACCGATTCTGATTACCTATGTACCTACATATTCCAAGGATATGCAAAATAACTCTCAATACATAAATTCATTTTATAATGCTTATGAATATTTTATATTAGGTAATAAACATTTGTAAGCAATGTGCGAGAATGCATTGTGACCTACGTGTGAAGTACTCGTACTAGAATTCATCTGCATTAAGAGCGACATACTTACATATATATATGTATGTTGTAGTTATTTAGTAAGCTTGACGATGTGAATAACATACCTAATAGTCGTAAAGTGGACTACACAAAACCGTCGACTAGGCTATATGGTAAAGTCGCTCGGCGGCGTTTCTGTCGCCATTCCTTTTTATGAAACGTCTATAAATGTCCGGACTTTGGATATATATTTTATATAGGTTGACTTATTCCACCTCACATTTCCTTCACGATGTTTACTTCCGCCGGAAATCGAGTGACAAATGTTTTTAGGGAGTTTGGTAAAGCCGGGGATCGATACAGGGTCAGCTATTCATCTGACAGCGGGCAAGTCAGGGACACTCCGATGTGAATTAACTATTACCTACTGACGTAATCAATAAGTTCTTTACAGAAAATGTTATTTGGGTTGGGATATTATGCCCTAAGTATTTCGTTGGAATTTCATATACTTATGTAGTCGTGATCTTTTTAATATATGAGAGAAAAACCTAATTAATTAATAAATAATTAATTCAGAAGCGGCGGTAGCCTAATGGCTAGGGCGTCGGACTTGCGATCATGTGGTTGCCGGTTCAAACCCCACCCATTGCACTACCGACGTGAACCCACTCGTAACACAAGCATTTAGCTTAGCACGAGGGGTTAACAAGAATACTAGTAATGTGTGACCCACATTGCTAGTAAGCTTTTTTTTTAAAAAAAAAAAAAAAAAATTATGGTATCTAGTGATATTGGGTTTTTCTATGAAATTCTTAGTAGCAGCTCGGTTTATAGCAATAGGCTCGCCCTCTATTACGTGGAACCTAATCCTATCGGAGAATTGCGAGTTAACATTAATACATTTCTGCTCAACCCTTCGGGGCATACAGGCGCGATGGTGTGTGTATGAAAAACTCCCGAATTTTAAGAGAAACTAATACTACCAGGGTTGGGTCCATTAATTACTTAGCAACAATCTGTGACATTACGTCCTTACAGCCGAATTTGTTACGAAGATATAATCAATAGTCTATCTGCAAAGGTACGCGTTAACAATTCGTCAGGGGAAGTAATCTATTCAATTAGTTTTGGATTAGACGATTGTAGGATTAAGCTAGTTAACGTCGATAGTTTCAGCTTTGTGTACCTACTCACAACTTCGTGCAAGCATTGTCTACTGTCATGCTAGTCAAGTGTTTGCAAACACGATGATCTACCTACGTAATTTAAACTAAGTACAAGTAGGATTACTATTTTAATTATTATTCTTGTATTTATTTATTACTTTTTATTGTAAAAAGAAACGTCTGGATTTGTGCCCGGTTGATGGCAATAGGCTCGCCCCCTATTACATGGGACCTAAATATACCGGCGAAGTGTGGGTGTACATTCCTACACCTTTTCCTAACCCTTCGAGGAATACAGGCGTGATAGTATGTTGAAAGTTACCTAGAGCCCAATTTGGTCTAGTGGTTGCCAGTGTGGCTACAAAGCTAGTTTTTTTTACTAGATATTAACTGCGGTACGAGAACAAGCGGCTCTCCTGATCGTAAGTGGCAAGCGCTGCCCATTTACTAGCTGTGTTCTCTTAGCATTGACTAAACAATGCAAAGGAAACACGACCGAGCCGCTGCCCACGGTTAAGAAAGGGAGGGAAAGGAGAAAAGCAAAGTAAGCTTTTTCGTTTTGCTGTATGGTGCTAGAACGAACAACGCTGATGGTTTGCCTCAAGGTGCTTCAATAATGGGAATCTACCAGAGTGTAACCCAATCTAAGGCGGAGCGTATTTTGCTGGGCCAGCTAGCTGAATCATACTATCATCAAATAATTGGATTTGAGCATGAAATTTCATTGACACACAACTCAAAGTACCAGATCAACATAAACATGAAACTAACCTGGTGACTTATTACCAAAGAGAATCATTGCTTATTACCAAAGTCGTGATCAGAGTGGATAAACGACCCTCTGGAAAGAACAGAAGAAGTCGCATATGGATGAAAATAGCTGAAGATTGGGCTCTGTGGCTTAAATAGGCCTACGTCCAGCAGTGGACGATTACGGGCTGATGATGATGATGAAACGTGAAAAAGATACCATACTGGAGTGTAATATTGTTGTCGAGTCGGCAAACCATTGGCGTTGTTCTTTCTAGCACCATACAACAAAACGAAGAAGTTTAGTACTTATATCTCAAGGTGCTTCAATAATAGGGGTCTACCAAGGTGTAACCACCCAATCTAAGGCACAACGAAGTTTGCCGGGTCAACTAGTTTTAAATATAACTAGATATACACTCTTTCAAAATAAATCTCCTTATTTCATAATAAATTCATTTTTTTTCCTTGCAATTTGATCAGGAATGTTAGAGAAAACCATTCGGTTTGATTGAATTGGAAGCGTAATGAGGCGTACTAATTTGGGGGCTTATCCGTTTACTGAAAGCATCAATGTGTGCGAGCGACGTAGGTACCTTACGAAATAACAGGTTAAATGCATATACATTTAGCCAGTATGTTTAGGGCGATTAACCGGGCCCAAATTCAATCACCGAGTTTTATCTGAGAATTTCATATAAAAACTTTATATATTTTTATTACTTTGTTACTTTTGATTGCTTCCTTAGTATCAAACTATGATCAAACCACTATACTAATGAACATTTGATAGCAAAAATAAAAATATTTTGTTTTTAGTTTATTTAACTTGACGTTTTAAGCGATTGCTCTTTTATTATCTCCTATAACAGTGTTTACATATAATTAATCTCTGGTTCTTTGGTCATGTTACACAGGTCGGATTAAAGTTGTAACTTGCTAATGGGAGTAAGTTGTGAGGACGACGCGTATACTACACGGAACTTGAGCTAATGTTCTGAACTTGCTGTCAGATACATGTGTATTGTCCTACTTTTGATGCAATATGGGTTTATGATAATGTTTCCAACTTATATCCATTTAGAAATAGTTTAACTCGTCAAAGGCAGAAAGTTTGTAGGTAACCTTATTTTGAATATTCAACAACTATGCCAAATACAGTCGTTGAATTTGTGAGAAGATTGACAGCTCCGATGTTGTAGACTAACAATTTAATTGATAAGATAGATAACAAAACCAATTAAATAAATCGAAACTTTTTAATTCAATAAAAAGCTACTATTATATATTTTTCACCTAAAATACTGAAGCACTTTTCTAAGATGAGAATAATTTATTAAACTTTCATAAAATTAAACGCGAACTGAGAGCTTGAATATTTGGAGATGTAGGCGGTTTCAAAGAGATTTTAAGAGATGGCGGGTAATTGATATCAATTAGGGTTGCGCTGGTGGCGGCTCGCCGCAGGCCCCATCACAATAGACTATCTTGGCCGAGATATAGCCGCGGGAAACTCGTCTCTTTCACTCACAAAGATCGTCGAATTTATCAGAATTGTTTTTGACGAACTTCGTTAATTCTACACGGGGGTATGCGTTTTAAATAGGAGCTTAAGAAGAGTTTCGTTTATTTAGCTTGATCAATTATACTTCTGATCGGTCCCCAGTCGAGTGGAAGTTTGTGAGTAATCATTCATGAGGGACGGATCCGTTACTAAACACTAATGTGGATAGTAGTCGCGAAGTGTTAGCTTGATCTGTTATTGTAACCGACAAGTTTAGTAAGCCCCACGTAGGTAGCGAAGTATCGCTCATATTCTGTTAATGGAGATTTAAACTGCGGAAGGGGCAGCGGGTCTCGTGAATATGGGGAGGGTAGTTAAGAAGTTTTAACGACTAAGGACTTTGCAAGTCCGAGGCGCGCCAATTCAAGTAATTCAGGAGGAAGTTTGCAAATGTTCCTTTACAATGTTGGTGCATTAACATGTATTAGTTGAAAACATTGCATTAGTTTTTTGACGGGTTTAAATTATATGCGAAACTAAAGTTTTCAATCACGGCGAGGCTATACCTACCTATGTATTAATATATGTACCTATGTATTGATCTGAAAATAACGATTGGAATTATTTTTTAATTCACCGGTCAAACTGGGGACCAGGATTACTGAACTTTTAGAGGCTGTGCTACTATTTCGGGTGAGTCACCCGAAATACATGTCAATAGTTTTATATTCGTTATTTGGAAATTTAAACGTCACAGATACTAACAAGGCATACGTGTGCGTACAGGAGTGCTGCAACTTTTAACTGGCTCCGAACCCACGTCTAGTTAAAAAAAGTTTGTGCAACAGTTGTTCCGAGGACGCCGAGCGATACGGTAGGATAGACAGGCACAGTTATTGCACTATGCGCCCAATTAGCAAACTAATCCATAAACATATCATCATGTCTGTATTCTCCGAAGTGTTAGGCAGAAGTGTACGATTGTACGCACAGTTCGCCGATATGTTTTAGGTCTCATGTGCTGTTTCCGAGCTGAACTACGAATTTCATAGAAAACCTTAAAAACGATATGCTCGACCTGAAAGTCGAACTAGGGACCTCACGCTTTGTAGCTGCAATTTTGACCATTAGACAATTGACTGTTGTGGTAGGGCCACGCTGTTCGCAGCATGAATGGTCCGGCTTGACCGGGGAAGTACAACACTCTCGCAGAAGACCGACGTCCGAGTAGTAGCAGCGGGCTGGAGGCCCAATTCCTCCCTAAATCCCCTTCCTCCTTCTTTTCTCCCTTCCCTCCCTTTCCCTAAATAGGCTCAGCAGCGCATCTGCAACTCCTTCCTCCTCCTTTTTGCAGATGGCGGCGATGACTAAGTACTTACCATCTCATACTCATCATCAGGTAGCTCGCCTGTTCGTTTGCCGAGTAATGAAAAGTAATGAAAAAAAAAATTATATGCATTCTTTACATTAATCTTTGTCATTCTTTACATTAATAAAGCTGAACTTGATGTGTGATGTGATAACAAACGCAGGTAGTTGATTTTTTATGTTGCTGTTAGATTGTTAAAACATTGAGAGCAACTTTCATAAGATAGTTTATTACTAATTAAATTGTATTATATTGTCCAAAGTTATTGCTTAGGCTTTTAGAAATTCAATGTCGAGTACACGAAAGGAACGTTCAAAATGATTCCGTTTAGTATCCATTAGTTTACTCTTCGTTTGATAGAAATTCGATGTTCAAAGTTACGATTTGTTGCTAGGTCGCTCCGGCATTCTCGTTTGAAGGGTGAACAGGCTTGTACCTAATTGTTTTTAATTAAAAACAACTAGTTGTGGACTGGTGATAGAGTTGTATCTTATTTGTTTCATGACTAAGGAGGTCGAAAGTATACCGAAAAGGTGACTTTGAAAGGTGAAACAGGTCGATGGTCAGTTTATCCGAGTTATGGTACCTACGGCTGTGGTTATAGTTATACGTGCCATATAGTACACTGCCTCATTAGTCTAGTGGTCCTAAGCGCGACTGGTACGCTAGAGGTCCTGGGTTCGATCCCCAGGTCGAGCAAAGTGTTATTGGGTTTTTCTATGAAATTCTCAGTAGTAGCTCGGAGTCTGGATTTGTGCCCGGTCAATGGCAATAGGCTCGCCCCCTATTACATGGGACCTAAACATACCGGCGAAATGTGGGTGTACATTAGTACACCTCTGCCTAACCCTTCGGGGTATACAGGCGTGATAGTATGTTATGTTATGTTATGTTTTATAGTCGACATGTATGTAGGTAGTAGGTAGTATGCACATAGCATTATCCGTTGCAGATGAGCTATCGGCCCACTTGATGGTAAATAGCAACCGTCGCACATAGACTGGCTGTGTTCCCTTAGAAACAACGAGAAGAAAACATATCCAAGCCACTGCCAACCATTAGGGAAAAGGGAGAACAAGGTGAAAATGAGAAGGAAGGGGACTGAGGGAAGTATGTCGTATTGCTAAATATTATGCCGCTAATGAATAATGTGCTAACATTATTTGCGTTCCGGTTTGAAGGGCAACGTAGCCAGTGAAATAACTTGACCTATGAGGATGTTTGAAGGTGAAATGCTAGTAGTACTACGTGACAGTGGTTGCCGCTTATCATATCATATCGTATATTTCTTCGTGATCTTATTTCTATTAAGAATGTAATTTAAAATTGTGCATCTTCTGGGATTTTTGTAGGTTTTGTATGGGTATGTACCTAACATGTTTAGTTAACTTACAGGTTAAAAATCAGCACAGCCTGTCGAAGAAGTCATAGCCTATATTCAAACGAAATCACCAGTCCCATGGGTACAGAATATCAGCAAAAAAGAAGTTACATAGCCAAAGAATAATTACAATAAAAACTCAAACAGCGCAAGTTACTAACTTGTCTGGTATATAAAGTCTTGTCTTGACTCATATATAAAGCTCAGCGACATTTCTCACGTTTGCGACATATCTACTGCGAAAATTCTTTGGAAATATGTTACCAATTGTTACAGAAACTTTCGTGAAATATACCTGCTCTTAATAGCAGAGGAATGTGTAATATTATGTCTACCTACCAAGAATAACGCTAGGTGTATGTTTATAATCGTGTGCTTAAAGGCTAGATATACTATGGGTCTTCCCCGATAGCTATAATCTGGGGGTCTTTAAATCACGAGTGAATCGGTTTCTCCTAGGCAAGCGCGCTCCATCGTAGATCGCAGTATCGCTTAACATCAGGCGAACTGGCGGTCAAGCGTACGCCTATCATGAATAATAAAAAAAAACTAGTCCCATTAATGCATACTATGGTATGCAATGCATTATGACATCAATCTAGAGTCCAGATTCTAGACTCTAGATTTGATGTTTAGGTATGAAAACTTATGCGTTTAGAATAGTAGATTGTTACACAAGGGTGGAAAGGAATCCATTCCCATACGAGGTATTTAGACGCCCGAGGGCAGCGAGGGCGGCTATAGTCCGAGTAGGAATTGATGTCTTTCACCCGAGTTAAGCACTCTACTTTTCATTTCGAATATAAGGAAAGTAGAAAATAGTTTTTTTTAATATTTATTATTTTTTTATCTGCTCGCCACTTCATAAAATCATTGTATGTATTTATGTATCTTTGTTTAGAAATTTCTGGCAAGAGATTTAGGATTACTGTTTTTGGCCTCGTCTTTAACAAAATCTGGGGTCAACATGTCAGAATCACTTGAACTCATTTTTAATAAAGATTTCGATATAGCAAAAGTTAAGTTAGTATCCCGCCAAATTATATATTGTCATAGTCTATTTAAATTTTTAATTATGGAACACACCGCGTCACTGCAACAGCCGCACGCCTTTTTTAAAATTCACACTGGCCGTTTATAAACACACAAGACCGCAGCATTTTTTTTTCATTTCTCATACTCGGAAAGTAGTGTTTATTTGATCTGAATAGCGGGTGGAAAATGCTACTTCCCACCCTTGGGCGGGAATAACTCATAGTAATTACTTTCCTCCCTAGGGTGGAAAGTAATTTTGAAAATGGAACAAAATTTGGTTAGGCAGTCAGCTGTAAAAAATCTAACATAATTAAGAAAAAAAAATGCTACGGTCTTGTGTTTATAAACGGCCAGTGTGAATTTAAAAAAACCCGTGCGGCTGAGGCAGTGACGCGGTGTGTTCCATAATTAAACATTTAAATTGACTATGACAATATATAATTTGGCGGGATACTAACTTATCGAAATCTTTTATTAAAAATGAATTCAAGTGATTCTGACATGTTGACCCCAGATTTTGTTAAAGACGAGGCCAAAAACAGTAATCCTTAATCTCTTGCCAGAAATTTCTAAACAAAGATACATAAATACATACAATGATTTTATGAAGTGGCGAGCAGATAAAAAAATAATAAATATTTACAAAAAACTATTTTCTACTTTCCTTATATTCGAAATGAAAAGTAGAGTGCTTAACTCGGGTGAAAGACATCAATTCCTACTCGGACTATAGCCGCCCTCGCTGCGCTCGGGCGTCTAAATACCTCGTATGGGAATTGATTCCTTTCCACCCTTGTGTAACAATCTACTATTCTTAATTATGTTAGATTTTTTACAGCTGACTGCCTGACCAAATTTTGTTCTATTTTCAAAATTACTTTCCACCCTAGAGAGGAAAGTAATTACTATGAGTTATTCCCGCCCAAGGGTGGGAAGTAGCATTTTCCACCCGCTATTCAGATCAAATAAACACTACTTTCCGAGTATGAGAAATGAAAACATATTTATCGTATGCGATGCAATTCTACGCGTGTGTTACTAATGCAAATATTTTATATAACATTTAGAAAACGGTCACTTTTGATTTATCTGATCGGATCGTAACGTTAGCTTATATTGGAATTATACCCAAAATATAATATGATAATCAAAAGTGGCAATTTTAGCTCCGCCAGATGATATATGTAATGCGTTGCATACGTTACGTACTACTTGGGATCGAGACGATAGCATTTCCCCGCAGTATGCCGACTATAAAATTTCAAACTCCCAACCTTGTCTGTAACTTTCTTTTGACAAGTTTCCTATATATTCGCCCAGGGCGGGCGGTTCAATCGAAACTTCTTTCGCAAGTCTTGGGAAGAACATGTTCGCACGCAATTTTATATATCGATATTTCTTTTTGCTGGAGTTTGCTACGGAAGTATGACGTCACGCTGACAGCCATATCATCGATGAATAACGTCAAAGTGATTGCTGAAAGAACCGGAAAGGAGCGTGAATAATGGCAGCGAATTGAATACTGGTTTTGATAGTTGAATTTGATTGTGAAAAAATGATTTTTATTTTCTAGCCTATAAAGAGAGGCAGAGAACTCGAGGACAGTTTTTTAAGATTCTTTTATTATGACATACTCCGATTTCTGTGGAAAATTTCTGATATCAACGCGTACTACAACTACTGGAGTTTGAACATCCGCTAATAAGTTAGTGAACAGGGGCTAGAAAACCCACTTGATGCATCATAATATGTTTTAGGATTATAAGTACGACTACACAACGTGCTATACATTTGTGCATAATGAATGATGTAATGTGATTTCCTGTTTCGCGTTTATTCTTTATCTGATACTCTATTTAGAGACAATGCACAGTGTCCGGTCCCATAGCAATAGACTCTCCCCTATTAGGTACTAAGTACTTACATAGAATTTAAATAAAATGAAAACTTTCAAAACAAAGTTATGAATCTTCTCCATTACTATATATATGTTCTTAAAGAACGAGTATCTCGAACGAGGAGTTCTGCAAATTTCAATTTGTTTTTGAGCCAACTAAGTTGTTCCACTATACATACTTACATACTAAGAGGTGCAGACCGTATAAAGTCTAATATTTACTTGTGTTTTTACACTGGTTTCCTCGCGTAGTCTCGCTTTCTTGGAAATCCTAAGTTTACTTTTAATTCAGGGAGTTAAACTATGCAATCATACTATGCCTGTAAATATATTAAGGCTACTTGCATTTACGTTTAAACGAAGGAATAATTTTCTTCTTTCTCTCAGCCAAAGGAGTATTTACTCCTAAATGATAAGCTGTGATAGTTTTTTCTATAGGTATAGTGCACATAATGGTGATAAGTACAGTGGGCATGAAAAGGGTACTCTGAGCGGTTCGCTAACACATAACATAAAGCCTGTATTCCTCGAAGACTCGGCAGAGGCGTAGGTACTAATGTGGTTTACTTTTCGCCATTGTGCTTAGGGCTCATAGAATGGGGGGCGAGCCTATTGTCACCGGTCATGTATTGTAACCGGATACAAATCTGGATTTTCTGAATCTCAATAAACTGCTCGACCAGGGTCTCTGGCGCTCTGTCTCTGATCGACGCGGTCAGTCATGATTCGACTTATTTCTTTGAAATCAGTTCAGGATTGACCGCGTTAGTTGGTTTCCTAACGCACATAGATATACTAGGCAAACACCTATCTAGGCGAAGCAGCGTTCATTACACTACCCATCTTTCGTTCTAAACTAGATCTAGATCATGAGATCTTGCTCACCAAATGTGAAAAATATGGCATTAGGGGTGTAGCTTTAGATTGGATACAAAGTTTTCTTACCAATCGTAAACAATGTGTTGAAATTACTAGTTTAAATGACAGAAATGAATGCAGTGTACACAAATCTATTTACAAGGTCAACAAATTCGGAGTTCCACAAGGTAGCGTTTTAGGCCCCTTATTATTCTTATTGTACATTAATGACTTACCAGACTCAATAAATTGTCAAAGTGTACTATTCGCAGACGACATATCTGTTATAGTGCCTTACAAGGATAAAGAAACAACTCACGAAATTCAAATAAGTAAAGAAGTACAATTAGTATTAAGATGGTTAAAAGCAAACAAATTAAATGTAAATCTATCAAAAACGAAATTCATAAAATTTGGTACGTATAAAAGTAAATACTCTGATAAAAATAACATTAACATAAAAATAGGAAATGACATTATAGAAGAAGCTGATAGTATAACATTTTTAGGTATAAGTCTTGATAGCTTTTGCAACTGGAAACAACATATAAATGATGTTTGCCTCAAATTAAGCAGATTTGTCTACGCCCTGAGAAAGCTTCGAATCAGGTCAGATGAAAAGACTGCAGGTATAGCATATAAAGGCTATGTAGAGTCAATCCTTAGGTATGGGTTAATAATATGGGGGAATTCCACTGATATCAGTCAAGCATTCATCGCACAAAAGAAATGTTTACGAGCTATTTGTGGAGTAGATCCACTAGACTCCTGTAAACCCCTATTTAAAAAACTAAACTTGATGACATTGACCTGCATGTATGTTCTTGAAGTATCAGTGTTTGTAAGGAAGTATAATGACTTTTTTAAATTCAAAGGGGATCACGTTACTAAATACAGACCAAGAGATCCTACTAAAATCATCATTCCATTTTGCAGAACAAGTTTAAATAAAAAGAATGTGTATCACATGAGCATATCAGTTTTTAATAAACTGCCAAAGAGTCTGAGGGAACTTCCATTTAAATATTTTAAAATAAAGTTAAGAAAATGGCTAGTGGATAAGTGCTTTTATACCATAGAAGAGTTCATGCAACATAAAACAACTGTATCTGATTATTTGTAAAAATAATAATTAATATAATGTGATATATAACAGTAATAAATATGCTAAATATTAAATAAATATACTAAATAATAATATAGCCTGACATTTGTTAGTAACATAATATATAATTTAATAAATTTTGTTAGTAATGTAATATTAGTAATATAAATTATAATACATATCAATACATCATTATAAATTTTTGCATGCCTATTACAGGCAGAATATAGCTTGAACTATGCACCATTGTTAAATCTGGTACCACCTGTATTCTGTGCAAATAAATGATTTCTTTCTTTCTTTCTTTCTTTCTTTCTAAACTCCCAGTTTTTCCTACAAAAACTTAACATGATTTTACTAGGTATATGGCCGCAAATACAATGGGCGGTGAACGTTAGTTTGAAGCAAAATTAATAGCTTAGCTGGCGTGAAAGCACTTTTCTTTACGTTCAACCTCGACTGCGCGACTAACGAAATTGAGTATCGGAAATAGGATTAGATTAAACTCTTTTATAAATGCAACTGTGACCTTAGATTGGATTTTGTTCCATTCTTATGTATCTAATGGGAAGCTTATTTTACCGTTAAAGAGTGTTTTTAACAAAAATACTGGCTTTCTATAAACGCTAGTAATCCTTTAGCAACTTTCCGATGTGAATCATATTATGATTCATTAAAAGTGGCCTGCAGATCCAGCTCGCCCATTTTAAAGTCTAAGAAGGAACCCATAAACTCTTATCTTTCTCACCGCAGTCTGGACTTTGGTGAATAGGTAATTATAGCACTTACTTGTAGGTACGATTGAATGAATTAGGGGAAGTATGTCAGATGACAATGACCACCATCTATCGACAATATACAACCACAAACTATGCTTTCCTAATAAGTGCCCATGATAGATTGTGTCATATAAGTATATATGTAGTTGATTAATTGCCTAATTGGTCGCAAGTAAGTAGTAAGTAGATTTGATGACCCAACAAATTATTAGAAAAAAAAAAAAACATTATTTTCATTCTTTCATCATCTCATCGCAAGAACTATAGTTTGTCTTGTCAAATCAACCATTATTCTTGTGATGTATCATAAACTTAGGTCTAATATTAATATGAAGATAGTGTCATATTATATGGGTGACGGCTATTCTAGTGTTAACGAGATATCAGTGTGTATAGTGATCGTGTTACTGACGTCACGTGACGAACATTAATAACGTCCCCGAAATAATGTGCCAACGACTAAAGAAAATAATATACTTAGTAATTTCGTGAAAGTGTGTAAGAATAAAATATCAAACATAAGGACCTACAGAAAGACTAATAGTTCGTATAAAAAAGATAAATAATTAAATTAGACCGACATTAAATACGAAAAGGAAATAATTACAACATTGAATATGAATTATTCTATTACAGAAAAATAAATCATAATCATAAGTTTGGCATGGCATTTGTAGGCATATACCTACAAACCTTACTTCTTTAACATAATTTTTCCAACTTGATCGCTTTAGGAAACAAATAACAGAGAGCCATTTTTTTTTCCTGACTGCGTCGCACCTAACTTTCTATACTTTGTATAGAAAGACGTATACCTCAGATTATCGCTGGGTTTTTATACTTACAAATACTTTAACACATACGCTGAACGATGTAGAGCTAACAGCATAATTATGTGGTTATTTTTTAACAATTTTATTATAGCATAAAAGACGATGACGTGCCGAGCCTATGTTGTTTTACTAAGATCAATATCCGTCCCAACAAAGTTAGCCCGTACCTAATTAAACCATAAATGAATAAATTAAACCGCAAAATGAAACAGGTCTAAAGTCCAAGTATTTGAAAGCAAATATCCCAAAACAGGCAATTATAATTGCAAAGGCTTTAGTAATGTTTTATAATGCCTTCAGGGTCGGCTCCCTCGCATTCCTGTTGTGAACAGGTGATCCTTTTTCGTTGCGACGGGAATAAATTATTGTGCACACGACTACACATCAAGCTTTACGAAACCAGTACTGGTTAGCCTCTCATTGCAAAGACTTTCCATAAGATCCAGAGGTCCGCTCATACTGGAAATTTATACACGTCACGCTTTTTACCCTATTAGGAATTTCCGTAAAGATGTGAGGTTTCGTTTTATACTGTCAGACAATTGAAAGAAATTAAGGAATGTTACAAAAAACTGGAACACAATAATAATTCAGTAATCAAGATCGAACTTTGTGTATCGAACGAAAGCTATTTTAATCAAACCAATTTTTTAGCTTACAATCAAAAGTTGCTCAGAATTGACGGCATAAGGTGAACACAAGGATGCCCTTAAAACTTTAAGCAAAACTGATGGGCCACCCAAGTAAAATACCAATATGAAAATAAAGGAATGGGTAAACTTCCAAGAAAATTTCTGGAAACGTATTACGTAAACTCGGGAGCAACTTGCAGAAATAATGACATCGACAGGCCACCGAAGTTTTTTAATATTGAACTTTTTACCGAACCGACTCTCAAATATGAAAAGCGCTTGCGGGCAATAAATCATTTACACTGTTTGAAATTCAAAATTCACAACCGTTGACTTTTAAATGTTCGATATTAAATGCTGCTTTAAATGTTCGATGTATTTTTACGATTTATTACGTGAGTTGGCTGTGACAGATATCGGAGTCTCGCCATAATTTGACCTTTTCTTCCCGGAACCCCAAAAAATTTGATTGTATGGTTGCAAATGTGGCGAATGGAAGTGAATACCAAAATAATGTGAACAAATAACGTAACAAACAATATTAGATACAGATACATTATTTTATAATTGATACTGTTTTGGCAACAAAGAAAATAATACAATGTGTAACAACTTGTTATACGTCCCTTTGTAGTTCGTAATAAATACAAATATTTACTTTGCTGGTACAAACAGCACTTACAAAACAAAAACCAAACTAAAATAAACGAAATATTCTCTTTATGCCAAACCAAACTGTTTCCTTTGATACCATTCTCTCAAAGTTCCACATTGTGTTCAAGAACCTTTGAATACACAAGCTAAATAATATTAAGAAAGAACGCAGAGAAATGCTGTGTAAGGGCTGGTAACACGAATTTAGAACAAAAGTCAATTTTTCACAGCACTTAGAAAATTGTGGGTCAGTCAGCAGTAAACCGACAATCTGTGTCGGACACCTAGTCTAGCTGTTACAGCTGTAATTTGGTTGAGTGGGGACGGAACGTGTCGGTCATTCGATTAGTGTCGTGCACGCCGCGAAAGCTCGCTCGACGAAAATGCTGAATTTGACGAACGGTTTGTTATAGCGTGTAGGAAATTAGATTTCATTATATTCCTGCGAAAAGTCGTATTACCGGTGTAAACTCAATGGTATTATGAAAACATCTCCCGCAAGAGAACCTCAACAAGGTTAATAGTGTTTGTAACAGTATTGCGATCCGAATAAATACATACATACATTTACTAATTAAAATTCCCTCTATCTGGTTCTCTATAGCCTTCACTTGAATATTATTTACTCAAAACTCTCTGTGTGAGGTACATATTGAGTATTGGTAAGTTTTAACAAGTTCGTATCTGAGGACGAGTTTATCGCTTTGCGAATTGGGTATGAATTGAAACCGTCTAGTAGTTGGTTAGGGGTGTCACGAGGTAGGCTCTTCGTTATCGGCCGTCGCTAATTAAGAAGTTTCCCCTTGGATCGGCAAATTTTATTACATCAGGGCTGTCCTAAAAAGCTTGTAAAATTAAATTAGTTAGAACGATGAATCGGATCTTCAATTTTAAGGTTATGATGGCAGCCGTCTTAAGAAACTGTCTGCAGCAATTGTAATTATAGCCCGTTAGAGTTTGTATCTATGACATTTATCACCGTTTTAAATTGGCTTCAATATTCCTCAGTTTGCTAAAGTAAGTATTTAGGTACCAAATAAAAAGGATATAAAAAGGATAGATAGCAAATAAGTATATTATACGATCGAAATAGATTCTCGCGGTTAAGAGGGGCTTGTAGCTAAGTTATAGCTACGCTGATGAACAGATCAGGTCATCCTGTGGTTGGGTAACCCTGCTTAACACATCGAGATCACTTTGTGCCTCGGAGAGCACGTAAAGCCGTCAGTCCCAGTTGTCATACGAATATTAATGATAATCGGTAGGTAGTCAAAAGGCTAAAAAAGCCTGACATCCAGTCCATCCTTCGAACATCTGTAGTGCCCAGACATTGGGTTGCGGAGGCCATTATGGCAGTCACTTCGTTTAAAATATTGATATTCAGTCGTGTCTAGTTAGACTGGACACTGGTCCCAACATAGTTGGGAAAAGGTTAAGAGGATGTGATGACGATCATAATAGATTCTAGACATTCCAGTTAGAGTTGATTAAAAATTTGCCATTTTAAACTGATGGTGTTAAATTGAGGGTATGATTATGAGTGGGTACGAGGCGCAGAGCCGTAAAGCGTGGCATAAAATGATATGAGCCTAGCAGACGGTGAAATTACACTGATATTACCAACGCTGATGAATTCACAAATGTAATGATTCTTATTACAATTTCTAATATAATGGGAAAATAAATGATCGTGAATCTACGCGTATATCCGTAGGGATTTTACGCAAAAATTAATGATTTATTAAAAAATTAAGCATTTTAGTTATTTATTTAGGTATGTTCAGAGTGGTGAAAACTACTGAAATTTTAGAATCTCTAGGAACCAAGCCATTCGAAACCCATAGCAGCACCTTAGCAGTTTTCTAATGTGAATTTATATGTTAAAAGTTATGTTAAAAGGGCCTTTTAATATAAGCCTAGTACCTACATTGCGTGGGCTTTTGTTGAAGGCATCACATACGTGGGAAGATACGTTTACAAAAAAGGGTTCCTAAATTGGTATTTATACAGGGAGATAATTGAAACGTTGTGCTGGAATGCGAATGGAACATTCTAGACAATTTTGATAAATTACAAAATTAACAAACCAATATACAGTATTATATTTTAGAACCAATCCCCCGAATTGTGAACTAGTTAATGATGTGGCGTAGTAACGTTCTATCAGGCTTCCTGGTTACTTATAAGCCAATGTGAAATATAAAAATAACCTAACGTTATCTAGGATGAGCATAGGTTATAGTTATGGGCACCTATTTCCGTACTTACCTTGTCGAGATCGAGTCGTGTGTGTGGTATTAAGTGGACTAGTATTCCAGCCTGCCTAACTCCTTCCAGAAGCGCAGTATCCTCCTGATGCTCCACAGTTTTCGCCGGCGCATCCTCGCACCGATGTCTAACGGTGCTCTACCGGATTGCTGTCGGTGCACCTAAAAAAAGAGATGTGATTGGTCAATGATTATTCGTAGGTTGCGCTTTGGTATACTTGCGTCGGGTTTTGGCATTGCCTCTCGTGATAGCCTACAAATGGTGAGTGTGAAATTGGAGGGCGTAGGCAGTAAAGGTGGCTATGGCTATCTTTAGAGATGCTGTATTTAAATTAACGTCACTGCAACTAATTATGCAATTAAACTTAAATATTGCTTTAAAGTTTTGACACTACAATTAATTTGAAGGTAGCTGTTAAAAGCTTTAGAGCTAAATTTGCTTTGATTGATAGAATGGTTCATTTATCAATGTCATTTGCCGAATCGACAAAATAAAGCCATTGGGGAGTGGTAGGCCTCGCGCTCCCCTTGTTTTATGAGCCGCTTCATTTTAAGATTTTGTGATTTAATGTGTAATGGATGGATATAAATCATGACTAGGTACACCGTTACTAAGTGAAATTTCGTTTAGGGTTAAGCGAAGCTATATTTTAGTGAAGTATTTCAAAGGTATTCGAAAATGAGGATTTGATATTGATTCGAAGGATAAAAGAAGCAGTGTGCCGTATACTCCGTTCCTCAAATAATACTTTTTCTTTCTTTCACACAACTTGCCATATACCTAGCTGATGGCTAGCAAGGATATTATGTCATACCAAATGTGGACTGCCGCATTAGTCTAGTGGTCCTAAGCGCGACTGCTACGCTAGAGGTTATGGGTTCGATCTCTAGGTCGAGCAAAGTGCTATCGGGTTTTTCTATGAAATTCTCAGTAGCAGCTCGGAGTCTGGATTTTTGCCCGGTTAATGGCAATAGGCTCGCCCCCTATTACATGGGACCTAAACATATGCGCGAAATGTGGGTATACATTAGTACACCTCTGCCTAACCCTTTGGGTAATACAGGCGTGAAATTATGTATATATATATGTATGCAAACCAAATGTTCCAAATCCCATTGCAGTGACTATAGGGCATGGAAAGACAAGTGTGGGTTTTAGTGTTGTATGAGATCGAAGGTCTTACATTACGGACGCCTTTGAAAATTATTTTTGTTATATATACCTCTCATTCATAGAAAAAAAGAATAGAATGGCGGTATCAATGTTATCCAATTTTACAGTTTTATGTAAAAATGGTCCAAGGTGATTCTCCGCATTAGCCACGGTGTCCGTGCAATATCCGACACATGTAAATTTCAAAGTGCTTCGTAAGTTCCGACCCAGAATCTATTATAACGGAAATAGCCGGGCGGCGGTGGCCGCTTCAATTTTTTATCAATTACCATTTTCGGTGTAAGCCTAATGTCATAATAATGTTATTTAGGAGTAGGTCGATTACGAAGCAATTTCTGAAGCGGAAAATTCCTTAAAGCGTAAATAAAATACGTGAGCGAAAATGTTTTATTGTTCGCTATTTGAGGTAAAGCTTACTTAGGTTAAAATTTATTTGGTTTGCAAATATGTTAATGAATCAGTAAAATGTTAAATAATCACGATTTTGACCATTATGTAACAAACTTATTTCCGGTACTTGCCTACTTATGTTTATCTCTGACAAGTTAGTATAATTTTATTTATTTATTTATTTATGGTTAGCCAACAATTTCTTACACCACCAATACATAGTTATTTAAATACAATTAATTCATTTACAAGCGTAGCAATTACTTATAGGCTAACACAACATGCACACGTTACGGTTTGTTAAGTAAGTAAAAATGATTTTAATCATAAAATTTTTCATTTAACTAGTGAAATTTATGAAAATTTTAAAAATATGAAATCAATCAAAAGATAATAGTCAAGTGAGTAATATAGTTCTAATATGTGGCATGAAGTGAGTTCGCAAAGTGAGTGAGCGTAAGCTGATGAAAACACTTGACGCTTCGCGCTCGGCGGCGGAGGCGCCAAGCATGCATCTTCTGTACATAGCTTTATGATCAGTGCAGAACTTTATACTCAAGAAAAACACACGCACGTAGTTTGACGTACTTTTACGGATTCTATCGTGTCGTGGACTTAAAATGTAATTTAAAATGTTTATGCTTAGGTTATGCGTAAGTAAAACGGTTGAGCATAAAATATGGATAATTAACGATGCTGGTTTAATCCAGTATACTCTTTGAAGCTTGATAAAGCTGTATTATAAAATCGTTGCTGTTCCAATTAATACTTGGCCACATAACGCCCGACTCTACGATCGCCAAGTCTTAGCCGACAAAATTTAGTTTAATTTAATTCATTACTTGGTTCATACTTGGGCAATTGAAAGTTGTAGGTAAGGCGAGGTTGTTTGAACGACTCTTCTGTGTGTAGTTAGAGGCGCGCTGCAGATAAGTCGACATCAGCTCGAGAGCACTATCGTGCGAGAACGTTGGCAGACTTGTTCAACTCCGAGTCTGTCTCCCGACTGGATAGTTGTCGACGTCTCGAGTTCACTTCACTCTCGAGCCCTACACGGAAACAGTTACTTCTTTTGTTTTAAGCTTTCGGTTATGAATTGTTACGGTGTGACACAGGTCGAAGTATTGGACGAAGGTTCTGATGACGTCGTGCTAGTTGTAACGATCCAAATGCTTCCCTTTTAAATTTGGTTTATTTTTTTGTTACTTTTACAGCTAATAATTTGGTATATTTTAATTATTTGGTATATTTTATCGATTAGATAATATTTAAAATTTATACAACAGCGAATTTAACCCGCTATTTTTCGGATAGAAATCCACGAACTCATAGGGGAAGAGAAAGGAAATGAAAAATGAGGTCAACTATATAGGTACCTACTTAGGTAGTTTATTTGATGGAATCGCCGCTGGCAAAATCAGAGAACAGGAAATAGACGAGAAAGTCCACTACAAATGAAACGAATGACTTTATATTATTGTACCTATCACAGAATTTGTTCAGCATTCAAGAGCTACAGAAAATCGAAGAATGCTTTCAGAAAATTGGAGTGTTGCCATTTTTAAAACAAAATGTCAACTAGCAGGACATACCTTGATTCTTGCAATGATATTAAATTTTACCTGCGACTTGATTTATGAAACGCGGGGGAGAGGCAATTTCCTCAGCGGAAGCGTTGCCACGGCGACATGTTGTTCGTTGCTTCCACGATCTTAAAATGTGACGCTAATGTGTTGCTACTATTGTTGACTGTTTTTAAATATATTTTTAGGCGCCGCCGCCGCGACGTTAGCTAATTATCAGTTTATTACACAAAAAAGTAAGTAAAGTTACAATAAAATAAACTAAATAGTGTTACAGCAGAGTAGGTAAGCAATATATACTTTTAACAAAAAAAGTATAACCGCCTTCAAAGATAATAAAATAATTTTATGTCTAAAACAGTTTCGGAAGACGGTGACTTCTATTTGAGTGGTTCTATTGTTTTCGACACCGATTTCCGAAACTGTTTTAGACGTAAAATTATTTTATTATTTTTTGAAGGCGGTTTTACTTTTTGTTAAAAGTTAATCCAGTTATATGTAGAATAATTAGGTACATTATTTCATAAATAATGGATACTGTCAAAATTGTAACACAATCTATATTTAGAGAATTTTATTTTGGCGAATTATAAAAAATACTACATTAAGCAATTTTTCTGGCATTAATTTATATTAGTAGTATGTATTAATTTGAATCATATTATGATTTATTGAAAGCGGCCTTTTTAACACCGTCTGGCCAGACAATTATGATATTCAAACACTGTGTTACTGCTAATAAAAAATACCAAAAGTAATAAATCGACATTTAAACTTCAAGCCATTCGTTTTCTAATTACTTAATTTATAAAGTTTTGGTTACGTGAACAGAAAAGTTATACTTACTATTGGTTTTCTTAAGTGCTCTTTACGCGTTCACCGAGCTTAAATTAGATTAATACGCACATTATGTAGAACACTTAAATACTTAATGTATCATGTTTCGGGTCTCATCTTTTTGTCATTAGACGCACAATGGCGGGCTATATGAGCTCTCGACACACAATTAATATCACACGTAATAATAAAGGATGACTTTTACTCGACAATGACGGGACAAAGATCCGGCCTTTGTGCCTTGACTTAGCAAAATGTGCGGTAGATATTGAATTACCATAAATTAGCTAGAGCAGACACCGCAAAGAGTTGTATGTTGAGGAGTTTACTCTACAAATGATAGTGCAATTGATATCACTTGTTCGCTACAGATAAGATACCCACACGGTACTTATTATATTTTTATAGGCTACAGGTTTGTGTATATGATATGAGAATTTATATTTGTACGACGACCAAAACACTTAAAACCAATCTAAAAACACAATAAATTTTAAAGTTACACCTTCCCATTGACTTCCCAAAAATCAAGGGTTATAAATATTGTAATGGAACTGAATGTCTCTTTACAAAATAATATTCTGGTTGGCTTCAAAACTAGAAGAACCACATAGTTTAAATTAATAGGGAGAGATAGGGAGTGCTACCTACCCTATTTCTCTGACGTCACACGTCACAAATAATAATTTAATTTTGACGTGTTCTAACCACCATGGTGTAAGTATTAAGTTTCTATTAGTCTTTGCTCAAGTGTGTCCTGATTATATTGGCTTTGTAACCTCAGTGGTACGATATTTGTTTCTACGACATATAATGTTCTCGACTTAGTTTTGTTTGATGTAGCTATGGAGTTCTTTATTTGAAACTTCAACGTCTAAATGACATTACTAAAATCATTAATTTGGTTGGTTGAAATGTGTCTCAAAACAATGTAGTGCTTAAACATCATTTAACATCAATGTTGTTGTTATCACGCGGCGTGATCGCTTTGGCGACCAAGCTTGATAATTCAAGAGAAAAAAAGCAATTTGCAAACAGTTCAGCTTTCTTAACGATTTTTTGATCTCTTTATTTCCAATTAAGGGTCGACGCTATGTAAGTATTATTTTATCAAGAGGAAATAAAAAATAATAAATAAGAAGTGAAATTGAAAACGCTGCAATGATAAATAATTAGAATAGGCGTTTCTAATGGCCGAAGTATTTCTTTCATTATCGGATTCGCTTTAGTAATATAGGTAGTCCAGGTACGATGTAATGAGGACTCATACTAATCTTTTCTTTAATACAAGGACTGTTTATTACATCCTGATTACTGAAACTTAATTTACTGGACCGAAATAAGATGAGATTAATTTAAATAATTACCGTTACATTCATAAATTAAGTTAAAAAACAAACTTAGCAATTTAGATGAATAAATTATAAGGAAATTGACAAAAAAGAATGGGCTGCTCTAGGATTTAACTCGTAAATCTGCTTCTACGTTTTTCTGTGCAATTTTTCTCTACGCAAGAATAATCCTAAAATTTAATAAAATGAGTAAGTACTTATTGGAAAAAATAAACTCTGAATTGGTCCAGCCGTACTCGACTCTTGCCCGCATTAAGTAATAAAAGTTGCTTTTGTCGACAATTCCATTTTAACAAGTTATTTTAAACAACTATGATCTACATAAGATAGATATAATATATATGATAGATAGAATTGAATAAGAGTTAGAATTACAAATTAACTTGAGTGCATCGATAAAGGTAATCTTTTATAAATTTGAAAATACGCAAAGGATTGCTATTCAATTTTCTTTGTAAATTGTATTTTCTATTTGTTCTTTCTTGTAAGTCCGTGTGCTTCTCCCTCAGAGAGTACAAATATCAAATTCTTTGAGTCGTAGCGTGTCTCAGATGAACAGCGCGAGTCGTATAGTGCATTCAGAAGCGTGGAATAATGTCACATAGAGCATATTTTAGTCTCTCTTTGGATGTACCTGATCTCTATTGCTTTTAGATTCGCATTGCTAGAAAGAATTGCTTTCGAACTCAAAGAACTATTGAATTACTGCCTTCAAATTTGAATCCAGAGTAGGTATGCAATTTTAACTTTTTGAATAAAGAAGCGCAAAGTGTTAGTTGCTTTGACGTTGAAAGTCGTCGCAATTAAACTTCTAACTCCATATAAAAGATATTCAGCTAGCAAATTAGGCCATTATTAATATTTCGGAGACTAATTATATAATTTGATCCGTTAAATGCTATAAAAAAAGGCTTACTAACAATGTGGGTCGCACATTTCTAGTATTCTTATTACCAAATTATTTGACTACCTATATACAACCTTATTTTTTATTGACCTCAGGTTAAGACTTATGGTTTATAAAGAACCGCATCCTGCCGTCCCATGGCCTATCTTGAGGCATATGATATAGCCTTGTCTTTTGCAACCAGTGTGATTGACGATGATAGATTTATTTGATAGAGGAACCTCCTGATCAGGCATTCATCAGTTGATTCTTTCGGATGTTGCAAAGTATTAATCTAAACAAACGTTACATATAAAGTCCCGTGGATGCGAATGGCACAGCAGCCACGTGACAGCGTGTCGACGGTATGGCATGTAGTGTAAGTGACAGAAACGTGCGCTACGTGGAATAGCTACCATGCTCTATTGTCAAATTAAAAAATGATTTTTAACTCCACGTTCCATTTCACGCGCAATAATATTTTGGCCTGAACTCTGTTACAGCATCCGGGTAGGAATGAACGAGTGGAAGGAAATAGACCATTTATTTTTTTAATAATTTTTAAGAGTAAAAGCCAAAGAAAATAATAAGCTAAATAAATAATCACTAATATCTAAATCTGTACATTTATGGCACTTGAAAAGATCAGTCATAAAGAACAATTTTTATTCTTTTTCTAGAACCCGTTTATCTGCCAGTTTTTACTAGGTATACATACCTACATATTTAAGTTAACAATATTTAGGTAGAGTTGGAATAATAAAATCACAGAGACGATGTAAATCACCAAACACGTTAATGTTATGATTTCATGAATGTTATGACACCCGCGGAAAGCGAAACAGTCATTATATCAATTTCCATTTTATAATTACAAAAATAAAACTTTACATATAAATTACTTTTCCAATTGTAAATGTCAATGGTGAAAGGCAAAGGTAGAGATTGGATGCGAAAAGAGGATGAAATAGCGCACTCAAGGGGAGGCCTACGTCCAGCAATGGACTAGTAAGTATAGGCTGATGATGTTGCCAACAGACACGATAGATACATTTTTCCCATTTTCATTTTATTTAAGTACAAGAATGATCTTGATAGATTTGAATTGAAAAAATCTCATTGAGTTCACTGATGATTTTCTCGATTTTGTCTAATATTGCAACAACGATGGCTGGTAATAAAACTGTTGTAAAATATAGCTTCAATATAGTTTTAAAAAAGAAATCCAGTTCTGACTTACATTAGCAAACCGTTAAAATTATAAATTATTCATATTAAATTCGCAGAGTATATTGAAACATGAATATAATCTGAACTCATGACGTATTCATTCGCAAATATATAACACCAAAGGCCGCATTGTAGGTATAGCATATTGTGGAAATTGAATACGCTATTCATAGGTGCTACATATCGTTACAATTTGCATGGAATGATGAATTACTTAGCGGCGTAGTCAAAGGGCTCGCTAGACTCGTGCTGATTGGCGTCGCGCTACCGTCAACATCGACAGCCTTACACAAATATCGACACAGTGTTCTTTGATTCGAATAGCAAGGAGTAGAGTGCTCTATATTCTGTGTACTCTATGAGTAACTTAATTATGTTCAGTAACAATAACTATGCAAGAGCAGTCTACGAGTTTGAAAACGGCATGGGGCATTGGCATTGCTAAAAACAAAACGTGTGTTTAAAGAAAACCCCTAAAATCATGAGGTGCTATTTGTATTACTAGGTTAAGTCATAGGCAAATTACTGCGGACCGAACACAATCATAAACTATGAATAAAAAAAAAAATAACTGGTGGTAAGCTATCAGAATTGTCTTTAGAATTGTATTGTTCGCACGGCTACACATCAAGCTATACAAATCCAGTTTACGCTGGCCTTTTATTGTATGAGAAGCCTTTGCAATGCGAGATCAGCTTAGACTGGATTTGTATAGGTTGACCTGTAGCCGTGTGTACAAAATTGATATTTTTACTTTTTTAAACTATTTTTTTACCGATTATGTATTACGACAGCTGCGCTAGATGTCATGTCGTTAAGTTTAAAGCCTGTTGCAGACGATACGTACTAGCTTGCGCAAGTACTAATCATAAGTACTTGCGCCAGCGTTCAAACGTAGGTGAACACTTGCACTGCGACGCACCAGTGCCAGTACTTGCGCAAGCAGTAGCTTGTCTTCGTCTGCAATAGGCTTAATTTACTAACATAATAAGAACGACAAAAGGCTTAAGTATCTGTGTTCTTTTAAGTCCTCAGTTAGATACACGTGTAATATTTCTCATATTACAATGGGGATATATATGCATAGGATCTCGGGACCGCTATTCATCACCCGTGGTCCCTCATATTATCAGGAACAATAACGGTGTCATGTGCACAGAATGATGGGATGACTCTGAGGAAACTAAATGGACCATAATCCAAACGATTCCCTTTATATAATGGACCTTTTCGTTTTCAAAATATCACCGTTTCGCTTTCCCGTATATTCTGTGGCATTCGTTTCACTGTTGGTTTAAACTTGCGGCGTAATCGTGATTAGGAGTTTCACAATCTATTATTTATATGACTATCAGCCAGTATTGTCTTTCCAAGGCTTACTATTCATATTTAGAACCTCTAATAGATCCTCATTAATTTTCTGTTGTGAATCATTTATGATTGAAAGGGACCGGTAGCGGGTAGGGCGTAGGGTTGCAACTCTTGACCTTTTGCTAGAACCGCTTACTCTGCATCTAAATCTTGATATATTATTACTGGCAATACCGTCTCATGTTCATCTACAAAAGTTGATAAAGTCTCATTCAAAACCCCGAAACTAATTAAAAAGTATAGGCTTATTTTAAACAGCGGTAAAAAATTCACCGCACATTGTTACTAAGACACCACAAATCTTTCCAAATGTACGCTAATTTGTAGAAACATATAACATCATTATGTGCGAGTACGTAACAAGACATGTTAGCACAAAAGTTTCCTAAAATAATAAAGCCCGTGGGCCATTCCAAATAACAAAAGACTACCCTTATAACTTTCCTAAGGTTTCTGTCAGAGATCATTGTGGAGGTTTTATTAAACGCGTTGTAAGCCACAAAAATTCGCTTGAAATGTTTTTAATTAAGCCACTGAAACATTTGTAGAAATTAAACGGCTGTGCTGTTATAAAAGCCGTTCTTTATCATATAACTTTATTGTATTTTATACAATGTTTTAACAGGCTACGATGTAAGAAATATGATAGAAAATTTTGGTTAAATTTAAACAAAATATTCAGTTGCGTTTGTTATCGAAACCATAATAGGAGCGTATTTTTTTGTCTCTTTTAGCATGGTCTAAATTAGAATCCTTGCGTAAGTTTTATCTACTGGTGGCGTGCTCTATCATCAACTTCTTCTTAAGGTGACTACCAGAAATTATGGAAGAGATAGGAATGTAAATAAAAATCGCTCATTCGTTTACGTGTTCAAGAATTGTAGAAGGGTACCTTTTTTATCAATTTGCATGCAAATAATTGCGAAAAATAGAAACCCTTTACACCCAAAGTTAACAACCCCAATATATAAAGCAAACTGATGCTGTAAGGGCGATGAAAAATGTTCGGTTATTTTGTATGGCTGAAAAATCAACAACGCGAATTTAAAATTTGCTTCGCTTGTTTGTTGTTTAACCAGCAAATTCTAAACTTCAAACAATACGTGTGCAACAAAAAAAATCTCTGGTACCAGTACGGTACGGTGCCAAAAAGGTTTTAACCATGTTTGTGGTAAAGGAAACTTGCTGGAAACAGTAGCATGGACCAGTTTTTTACTGGAACTTAGTTCCCGGAGCTGGCGTGTTAACAAAACAATTGCTCCCCGCCGGACCAGTGAAATATGAGCGAAACGATAAAGTTTAAATTGCTCTTGTTCCATCTATATAATGTGAGGCCGTTGGCTAGTCACGATTGGCTTCTAGAATAAACCATCACGCCTGTATTCCTCGGAGTGTTAGGAAGTTCGCCGGTATGTTTAGGTCCCATGTAATAGGGATCGAAACTTTGAGCTGCTATTGAATTTCATGAAAAAAACTTAATGAGACTCGACTCTGAAAACGAAATATGGACCACTAGTAGTGATGATGGACCTCTAGTGGTGATTATAATAGTTAATCAGACTCCTAGAGATTATTTCTTAAGGAGGTGCAACAAAGTAAGTACCTAAGTAGTGTTTTCCAAAAAAAATATAGAAATTATGGTAACAATTTAAATAAGCTATTGTTGTTTAGTTAAGTGCCTTAGTATACAGTCCGTAGAATAGTATTTCTGTCTTCTTTCTCCATTTGGTTATTAACTTGAGAACTTAATTATATTAGTTGATATAATATTTTATTTTTTGCACTCACCCTTTAGTTTTGTATATTGAAAATGTTATTCCTCACTTTTTCTGAAGTTCTTTAGATAAGTAATGATATTACACTATTCCCTTTTCTAAGGGTATTGATATATGTCTATTGTTTACTCACTCAACACAAAAAATACCCTTGCGCAACCGTAAAAGCATATAAATAATAAAAAGCATAAATAATACCCACTCAATAAAAGTACCCACATCCAGTAAATAAAATCGTGTGACGTCTATACAAAACCATTACTTTGATGTTTATTTCAAAGGGCGTCCTCCCTTTTTGTATTATTTGTGTGTTGACGAATATGATTGCGTGATTGCCTATCTCGATAAAACAAACAACAAAGAATTTACAAACTGACCAACATTTTCCGTAAATAGAGATCTTTTTTTAAAGCCTTTCATGTTCTTGCGAATTAGTAATTTAAATGTTTTCGGAATATTTAATATGATTAAAAGATAATGATGCCATGATAATATCAAAATACTTATAGTAAAGGGTGAGATGTTTCCATGATATAATAATTTGAACATAAATATTATTATTATAAAACAATAGGTACATAACAATAATACCGAATAGCCTATTGTGGAAAAAACAAATATGAAAAAAAAAAACAAGGAATATCTAGTAAAAATACAGAAAAAAAAACCTAAACTAAACATAAATATGTGAATATTACTCAATTATTTAATATATTACAATATTTAAATAAATATATAAAACAACTTAATACACATAATAAAAACAGTACGGTCTCCCTGACTATACTGTCTATACTCGAGCATCGCACACACAACGATCCTTTACATTCCTCAACCGCACTTCCACTCGGTTAGAAAAATAATACAAGCTTTCTGAGGGTACCTTGATAATTATTGGCCAATTCTGTAGCGAGATGTACCCACCTGTTATTGATTATTAATAAGTACAAATTGAACGCTAACAATCTATGATATAATCAAATAAGTCTTTGATGTGAATATTGTTTCGTCTTGTTATGTTTGAAATATTGTACGTCGTACTCTGCGTGCATTGTCATTAGCCCCGACATGAATTTTTTTTTGCTAAAATGTTAACTTCTCATATAAGTGAACTGTAATGTTCTTTTGAGAATAAAGATTCTTTAAATCTATATGGATGGTTAAGGGGATGCATGCTCCTGCAGTGGGCTGTACACAGGGTGGAAGGGACATCGACGCACAAACGCTTACCATGAATTCAGTTCATGATTCTGGAACACCTTGCGTTGAAATTGGTACCGTTGGAAACATGGTAAGCGTTTGTGCGTCGATGTCCCTTCTACCCTGTATACGATTATTCAAAATATTTAGTCATTACTATGTTAGGATCAACTTTCAGTCTAAACAGAGCGGATGAAAATTACCACTTTACACGAAGCGACTGTCAATGAACGTATCCCGATTTTTGGCAATACCTATATCCTAAGGATAGGTCGGTTACCAGTAACGATTGTCATAGGTGTTCGACTCTTCGTATGACAACCGGGACTGACGAATATAAATGCTTTCCGAGACACGGCGAGGGGAAAATGAATACATTAAAAAAAGGCAGCACTGAAATCTCGTCGTACGGAAATTAAAAATTACAACCAAGGTTTCAGTGGTCATCTACTTGTTATGAAGAGATAAAAGAGTCATAAATAGACTTGATATCAAAACAAATGAGTTGATTTGGCACGTGTTATTGTTCGTTAAATAACATGTGCTCTGTTACGTACACTCACACTTTAGTAAATGTTGTTAGTAGTTAGTTAGTAGTAGTTAGCCAGACGTATATCTACTAATAATGAGTAGAAACTATAAAGAGACTATTACAATTAATAAAGTCCGTAAACTTAGTTATAGTATACCTACTGTACTGCTATCATGCTCATAAAATCTAGCATAGTGTCCCACAAATCTGCCCAAAATGTTTGTCTGTGAATTTAACGCCATTGACATGACATTCAGAAATGATGAAATTATATTTATTTCTGTAAATTGATCATTTAAAGACACTTTTACAAGTCAATGTTTTAAATTCGCTGGTTCGCTTAAAGTTATTTAGTCGCCTGGTACGATATTCTATAGCTGAGCACTGTTAGGTACTAATTGCTCTTTTTATAGTGGTAGGCGATAACAATGTCTTATAAGTAATATTTATTTTGATTTTAGTTTTTATAATAACTTGCAACTTTTTTTTATAAATGAATATTTTTATGAGTAAAATTAAGAGTATATCGAGTATATGCATATATAACATAACATAACATACCATCACGCCTGTATTCCCCGAAGGGTTAGGCAGAGGTGTACTTAATGTACACCCACAGTTCGCCGGTATGTTTGGGTCCCATGTAATAGGGGGCGAGCCTATTGCCATTCACCGGGCACAAATCCAGACTCCGAGCTGCTACTGAGAATTTCATAGAAAAACCAAATAACACTTTGCTCGACCTGGGGATCGAACCCAAGACCTCAAGCGTAGCAGTCGCGATTGCGACCACTAGACCAACGAGGCAGTCGTATATATGCGTATATATTTGTGGGTTTCATTAGTAAGTTATTCGGACTAAGTCCAAAAAATCTCAGTCACCCACATCATTGGTATCGAAGCGATCATAACTTATTTACGTTTCGCGGTAAACAATCTTGTGTAGAATCATTTATTGTATAGGCACTTACCTACCACTGGGTGTTGATATCATACGATTATTGAATGAAAAAAAAAACTGTGTAGAAAATCACCAATCGACTGTCCGTTTGGGTGGTCACCTTGTCATCACTACCTTTGCGCCGCGTGTCGCAGAGTCGATTCCCACTCGAGATAAGTATTGTGTGTTTTAGGGATACTTGTTTCCAGTTTCATTGTACTCACTTTAAGTCCATTAATTGTATCTAAGTTTGTGGAGTCCCGGACGGTCGAGTTTTTTTATATACCAAACTCGACCGTCCGGGACTCCACAAACTTAGATACAATTAATTGGGAATTTTGGGTAAAAAAAAATTAGATATCTTTTACAGTTTGTTCGAAATAAGTAAGCCGATCGGAAGTTAGCCGTTCTGAACTACCGCGGTGATAAAATCGTTTAGTTAAGTGTTTTAATACATAAATATCGAAATTAGTTAACAGAATAATTAGAAATGTGAAACATATACGACTCTAATTATCTTTACACCGAGTCTTTCTATTAAAATTTACCACTTCTAAACCACTTGCAGACAACTTCCGATCGGCTTACTTATTTCTACCAAACTGTATATGAGTTTGTGTCAAGGCAGATGCCGTGAAAAATAGCCCAGGCATAAACCCCCCTCTACCCAGGCTTTTTCCCTAGTGCGGGAGCTGTCTTGTTTAAGGAATAACAAAACAAAATTTCAAATCGGCTGAGGGACAGCCCTCAATACTCAAACATCAGTAAGGTTCAATTAATCAAAAGTCAATCACGTTGTTGAACAGTGGAGTGATTGACACCTAGTGTTTTCAGTTCAGGTTCGGCGGTAGTTCATTTATTTATCATCAAGCGATCGTTGTTCCGCCTACAGCTCATGGAAATTTATTTTTACAATGTAAACGTTGCATCACAATGTGTAGCTTGATTTTAAAACAATAGGTGCGCTCAAACTGTTTAGATACAAATGAATATTTAGGTAATATTATCTAGTAATAACATTAGAGAAAGGCTTCTATATATTACAAGGGCCGGTTATATGCCGTCTGCATCCAAACAACGACTTCCAGCGAGTTTTACTAGGCTCTATTTGGAGAACACTGTGTATTAAGTTTGTAATGCGTCCCGCAATACCAGCTTAAAATTGTTATGAAGCTTAAAATATTTCATTGCATATTCAAATATCCTGTCTCTTTGGCCTGTTTGTTGTTACAAAAGCTTACGGTCCTGCTTTTGATTCCCAGGCCGAGCAGTATAAAAATTTATACTGTCGGGAAATTAAAGCTCGGAGTTTAAATTGGTGCCGGGTTTTTTGTGTAGGAGCCCCTTCTATTAAGGGGGACCTGAAACATACCTTTGAATTAAGGGTGTATCTACAACTGTCTGCTTGTTCGCACCACACGGCTACAAAATGCCATTACTAGTTTATGTACAATTAATAGGTCAAATTTATGAATCAGTTCAGTCTTTTTTTTATAATATTAATTTATTTTAAATAGTGTTACTAAGCGCGACTGCTTACGCTAGAGGTCCTGGTTTCCCAGGTCAAGCAGTTTTATTAGGTAAGTTTTTCTGTCTGGAGTCTGGATTTGTGCCCGGTTAATGGCAATAGGCTCGCCTTGTGTGGGTGTACATTACTACACCTCTGCCTAACCCTTCGGGGAATACAGGCGTGATAGTACGGGTATATTACTTATAACATAATATTTCCTACATATATTGCCATTACAAACGAGTGCCACAACTATATCCTAATTTTAATGTATCATAATTAAATTAATTTTACATTGAAAAGCCGAGATTGTGTCTTTATAGACTGCTGGGTATGTTTATGACTGTGGTAATAGCCATCGTATAAGTCTCGGAAACACTGTATTTAATGAGCTGTAAATGAAAAATGACGCAATTGTTGTGACGTAGTCGCCAAGGGCAGCGCGACTCCTGGGGTATCGATGTGTGGTCACTGCGCCCTTCATCATCTTGTATGTATCTGTATTGTATTGATTTTACGGGTGCGGTGAACCAGTTATCAGTCCAAGTTTATTTTCTTTCTTTTCAGGTGGTGAAACAAAGCTCAGTTTTTATATGAGCTATACTTCCCGTATGCTATCTCGCTTCTTGATTTTTAAGTCACAAGCGCATCTGCTAAACCATGATAAGGAGACGATTCTCTGGTCGAACAATGTACTCAAAGCTGCCCTACCAGGCGTTGCACAAGGGGACTCTAGGGTGGTCTATTAAGACGACACAGTGCCTCCATCTATGTGCTGATGGTGGCCACTTTCAAATCCATTGTCTAACTGTCTGGTCTGTCACGCCTTTTGAAGATTTCCCCCATAAACAAAATAAATGTAACTTTTTTTTCTATGAATTCTCAGTATTTAGGTAGTAAGAGTTTGAGTCGAGCATGACTTTGGATTTGTGACTTTTTATGTTCCATGTATTAGGCTCGCCCCATATAACATTAAAGCTAAAATATATATACAGCCACATACATATGACAGCACTGCCTACTTTTTCATCCGAAAGATGTTGAAGACTAACATTGTATTTAATCTTCAGATTAATATTCAAAATACATTCACAGGCAATGCGTCGACCCCATTTTTTGGTTTGAAGAAAGAAAATAAGGGCAATGTCAAATAAAGCTTCTCGAAAGTTATTTACTGTATTTTTTCTTTATATATTAGAAATTAGGTTGCCATACTGTAACACGAACATATTCGTTTTCATTTTGACGAGTTATCACAAAGGATGGTGTTGTAAGAGTAATGAGTTCCCTGCCATTTCTTCTGCAAAGACCCAATTTTTGAAACCGGATTCTATTGACTTTTCAAAAGTACTTATTTAATGGTATTATTGAATTAAAACACTAACTTTAATTGTACTATAACTAATATTAGATATTCATGTTCTGTTATGAAACAAATATAGAAATATCAGGTGGATATTCTTACTAAAACAAAGAGCAACTTATTGTTGGAAGCGCTACGATGGTAAGGGTCAATCGATTACCTTATACGTCGTTGTCACAAATAGTTCCATTTGCCGTTTCCAGATGGCAGGGGCTGACTTTTATTTTCTAAGCATTACCGTCGGCAATTTCATATTTCAGTGGGGAAAAGGATTTCTACGTCCAGATATTGGAATCAGGATTGCTCAAAGGAATCATTTCGTTACAATACACAGGTGCTTTAAGACGTGCCTTTTTACTGTAGATACTTTTTACTGTACTTTCAGACAAAGGAATAACCTTTATAACCTCACAGTCTTCATAGCTGTCGCCAAAAATAACGTTCTGCAGAAATTATTTGCCTTTTAGCGCTGTTGAAACAAGAAAATAAATACTGGCCTTGTGAAACACCAACCTTTGCAGAACTGTGCTTTCGAAAATCCACACTAATGTCAGGTCGGAAGGCTGGTACTACCTTTTCACTTTTATTTAAAATGGAACTTGAAATGCTCATATAAGTAATACTGCAGTCCAATATAATCGGTAGTAATCCAAATGAGGATTTTACAATCTGATGGGGCAGTGGGCTGGTCACGACTGAAGAAGGGCTGACATTTGATGGAGCAGATGTACGTCTTGGAATGGTGAAACGTTCTTAAAAAAGTAATGTGGTATGATATTGATTAGATTCAAAAATGATTTTTATTTCTGTAAATAGATCTTTTAAAGACTCTTTTACAAGTAAATGCTTTACTTTCTTTTAAATATCCTGTTTTTTAATTTTTTGTAATTTTTTTGTTAATTTTTTAATATAGGTAATAAGATGACAAACAAACATACGGGACGCCTGAACGCAAGCGGCAATACAGACGTCAGTGACACTAGTGGTATCACTCCCACATCATCTTGAGACCTACTTAGGTCTCTAGATCATATGGCATTTAACGTCTTAAGGCGTTAAATGTCATTTGCCATATAATCTCACTACGTTAACCTTCGAACTAGAACACAATAGTTAATATCAGCACATTTTTGATTAGCAACAATATTATTTTGGTAATTCGATGGTAGAAGAATCTCCGAAGAATTTTGCCGAAGAAAAAAGGATAACTTATTTGGTTCCGGTTGAATGCGGAGTGCCTATTATCGGGTTAAGGAAGTGTTGCTAGCTAAAAAGTAAGTGCTGTCAGTGTTGTTAGCCAAAAAAAAAAAACTATAAGGGCCTGTGCTGCTATAGGCTGGAATGAGCCCTAACGGGCATTTTACTGGAAGGTTATGGGGTGGTCTTTTACGAGGTCACATACAGCGCCCTCCGCCATGTGGTGGGATAATAGGATAGTGGGTACTACCCTGTCTGGTCTTATTCTCGATGACCGATCGCCTCTTGTAAGTCTCTCCTCGTTTACAGAACATAATATACTAACAAAATATAATATAATATAATACTATTATGGGATCATTATTCCATATAAATAGGTCAAAAACTATGCTTACCCAATAACTATTTCCAATTCTTATTTTCTCCAAAGAAAAGCGCCTGTTGATAGACATGTATTACGAACAAAGACCCGATAAAAGCTTACCTATATTTACTTCGACAGGTGGATGGACAGATAAAGTGTCAATGGGATCGTGCACGGAGGCTGGATACGAATTCGAAAAAAAAACTTAGCTTTGATTGTCTGAAACAACAAAAGCTTTTTACAGTATTTTTGTGCGGTTGGAATACTCTTTGCTCGGAATATTGAAGCCAAGATAAGTAAAATGGACCCTTAAAAAAGTAAAGAAATACCTGCTTTTCTGAATAACGGTATTAAATTTCTTTGATAACGACCTTATTGTTATATGAAAGCGTGGTCCTCGTAATTGAAAACGATTTTTAATTAATATGCGAATGACGGGGGCATGCAACTTAAATGAATTGCAATTTTTAATACAGGAATTAAAAAAACAAACCACGTAATGCAAACATAATAAGTGCGTAGGTATTTATGTATAGTAAATTACCTTACTTAAAGTGGAAATGGGCGGGCCATGTAGCAAGACTGCAAGACGAAAGATGGACCAAAAGAATAACATCGTGGCATGGTCCAAAAGGGAAACGCTACAGAGGAAGACCCCACACAAGATGGCGGGATGACATCACTAAAACAGCGGGCCCAAACTGGATACAAGTGGCCCAAAGAAGAGACCACATTGACTTCTTTGGAGGAGGCTTTCACCCGAGGAGGGGTTCTTACAAATACATAGTTAAATATTAGAATACTATGAATATTAGAAGCACTAATTATTACTAACAACAAGTACTATAGAAGTAAAAACGCGATCATCCTTAGGTCGTGAGAAAGGGATAGCGCTATTCAATGTGAAAAGTCTGTCTCTTAAAACGGCCTGTACGAGACAAATTTTTGGTGGGTAAGCTCTAACTAGAAACTAGTTAACATCGTTGTCACCTTGCTGCTGGCGCCAATTAGCTGAGGTCGATGTACGAGGAACGTCGTAGCTTAAATTCATTAGTTTGTGGCTCGCAGCGTACCTGATTGTCAAGTAGTTTGAAAAAAAAGGAAAATATATTCTAGATGTGCATTGACTTTGTTTCTTTTCTTTCTCTTAATGATTTTCTTTGGAATCTGATAGCCAACAATGAAAGTTACCTGGCCACGCTTTGCTGTGTTTGAGGAAAAACTTTTTTTTATGAGATTACCTTTAGTAAAACGTACTAAACACAAAAAAAAAACAATTCTTAAGGATGAAAGGTTCAGAACAAACATACAAACTGCAAGTTAAATGAAGGTTTGCTTATTTCAATGTGTATACTAATAATTAACAAGTTTCTCCTTATCGATAATCATCACGTTCTTTTGAAAAATTTAATAGGAAAATATCAACAATACTCGTCCGAATTTGAAGGTTCCGTTCAATGAACTCAGCAAAATTATCGCAGTCCACTTACCCTTACCGAAATCGCTTCACAATACCTTGTGCTTCACCCTTGAGCGGGACGTCCTGCACTTTGTAGTTGGTCCAGCAGTAATCAACTTCTGTCAGATATCAAAATGTTACTGAATTAACATTGCCATTCAACGTTAATACTGTTTTCTGGACACGTTATCGACAGCGATAACGATGAGTGGTTTGCTCCGCCCTAAGTAATATTTCCGCTAGAGACTTCGGGTACTGGATTCTGGGTTCGAGCAACGTGTTATTGAGTTTTCTAATATTTCTCAGCAGCAACTCTTAGTTTGGATTCGCTCCATACTAAATGAGACCTAAACTTATCGGCGAAGTGTGACTGAACATCACCTTTAGCTAAACTCGGACTCGAAATATTTGGAATGTCAGTACCATATATGTGCGTAAACTTATTAAATAGTAATAACAGTAAACTAAGGTATTCAGTAAATTGACGTTAATTAACTGACTGGTACCTAAGAAACTCCATTGTGTTTAATTAATGCGTTGAAAAGTTTTAAAGTCTTCTGTGCCCCATTAGCCCGTTTAGAAGTTGTCTTTTAACTTCGAAAATTGGAGTTTGCAAGCATTAAGGTGGAAATTCGTTAGGATAGAATGTTTATGTTGAATATTTAAGTTGATAGCGTTATGACTCCTGATTCGGAAAATGTCATTTGTTTCAATTAGTAATACCTACCCAATTCTAACTTTCGTCTTGAAAATAAATTCGAAATTTATGGTACGATTCCGATATTGTTGGCACAAACTTTATTGTATCCTATCTGTAAAATGATTTTCTTATCTGAGATAATGTTGAAAATAACGGATAGGTTTTTTTAATTGTTTTATTGAGGGTATTGTTATAAATTTAATCTGAATGGTCATTTGATTGATCAAATAGGTATTAGCTTTTTTTTGCTAATAATCTATTATCTTTTCTCAGTAAAGTACAGATACGTAATAATATGTTAGATAAATATTCTATTATTATATATAATAAGTATAGTACTTGTGATATAGATTGTTTATCTGTGCCGCTGTCCAATCGCTAGTAATTAAACCTTTGTCTTAAATCCGCACCATTAATATTGTCTAAATACCCACTACAAACTCCACGCGAGCCGTAGAAACACATAAATACATGTCCTGGCAAGAAACATTGCGGATAACATCTGGTTAAATTAAATTCTGCAAGATTAAATTGAACTACTAGCACTAGCGTGAATTGAATTACCATGTAAATATTTGCACTTAAGCCTTGTACTCACGAGATGAGGCAACGTGGTGCAACATCGCGGGATCTCACCAAATAATAAGGCACCTTAGAATAGACATATTGGGTAATTGATGCTGCCTCTATATATTTAGCAATAACAGCTCCTTTCATTCAAATTGTTGAACGAAGGTTGCGGATTAACAATGAGTTTGCCTCGACATTGTCTCGCGCTTCTATTTCAATATGCAGATCTTTGAAGCCTTTCATATAATAGCAACATTTCTAGTGAAAATAATCTAATTCAGAATCGAAAGTGCCATATTTAATCTAACGACAAAAATATTGGTTTCCGCGCGAACTACTAATTGGGTTATCGTAAAGTAATTTACGAAAACATTACCGTAATTTCTCTACACGTTCCAATAATGTTTGTTAGTGAATCCTTCGCGTTACTAATAGCAGTGTGCGAGGCGCGGAGCACGCGTGTACCCCGCCCCTACCCACGTGTCGTACAAACAACCTGGAGGCACGAAAGAGTACGCCTCAAGCCTTTAGCGTATAACAAGCCCTCTAATTATACAATAAACCACATAGATAAGATACAGATCACATCGATATTGATGTTTTTGTATGAAATTAAGGCAACTTATAGGGTAATTGAACTAAGATTTGTCACACAAAAGAATTAAATTAGTAGTTGGAGTACATATTTGGGCCACTAACCTCACTATCGGGGATGTCATGTGAACGATATAATTTTGTTGTCATATTATCTCGGCGATAGTCTTGTGGTCCGCGCGACTGCTAGGCTAGAGGTCCTGGGTTTGATTCTCAGGTTTAGCAAAGTGTTATTGGGTTTTTCTATAAAATTCTCAGTAGCAGCTCGGAGTCTCGATTTTGTACCCGGTTAATTGCAATAGGGCCGGGCCGGGCCGGTTATTTGCCTATTAAATGGGACATAAACATACCGTCGAAGTGTGGGTGTACATAAATACACCTCTGTCTAACCTTCAGGGGATACAGGCGCGATGGTATGTTATATATCTCGGCACGAGATAATCAAACCTTGATATATCAAACTGATTCCTTACGCAGACATCGTTTAACAATAACTATCCTCCTACGTAGTAGGTTCAACGTTAAAGTTGAGAAACAGGAAATTTGTTTATAGAATCCTTGTCAAAATGTTTACAAACCCTGATTTAAATTTCACTAACGCCTTGATATAATTATTATTATGACATCATAATCTTGAACATTTCTCTAATTAAAGTGACGCAAGCAGACTCCTGAAAATTAATGTTGCACAAAGTAATTAGCCGGAAGAGCTTTACAAATGGTCTTGCCACCACCTTCGGCTTAGAGCATGTTACGTTAAACAAGATATCAAAACATGTGTACTGAATGCCAAATTTTGTAATGTAAAGATATTTAAACATTATGTTGGGTATAAAATATTGTAGGGATAGGTACATCAAGGAACGGGATGTTTCTTTAAGTAGAGTAAATAAATAATTTCAACATCATCACTATTCATATCTGTCAAAAGAGGTCCATTGCTGATCAAAGACCTTCCCTACAGACTACCGGTTATATGCCTGCATCCAACGACTCACAGCTACCTTAAACATTTGGAAGTCGTTCTACGCTGCGTTTTCGGTGCATGGTTTCCACTTGCGAATCTCGAAAATAAAATAATTTACGTAACAAAATTGATCTAGATTTTTCAGTACAGACACCAAAAAAAATTATCGTCGTTTTAACATTGAATGTAAAAGTAGTTATTTGTGCAAAGAGCAAAGTCGTTTTTTGCTGCGAGTGCTGATTTTGAATCCTGAGCAAGCGAAGGATTCAACGATTGAATCACGAGGGTAGCGAGTAATTCTAAAGTTGAATTCTGAGTGTGGCGAGGGATTCAAAGGCACGACTTGCAAAAAAACTTTGCTCTCGTGTAACACACATAACTTTTCACTTCAGCAGCGAGAACACTTTAGGAGATAATAAATATTTACAGGTTAAATATCAGTTTTTTTTGCAGTAAATACTTATTTTCGTTTAAATACAACAATAATTTAAAAATTAAATAAATTAAATTAAAAGACATAATTTTCTTTTTGCAAAATTTCTTTAGTTAGTACGAAATTCCGAACGTGTTTGTCTTTGAGGTCGAATTCAAAATCGGAACTTCGAAAGGGCTGGTCTTTGTCTCTCTCTCTTTCTAATGGCGGGAAAGAGATAGAGTGTGAATGTTTCGAATTGTATGATTAACCCAAGGCTGAATAAGATATTCGCGGCTTTCAGAAAAAAACATTAAAAAGTTTCTTTGTCTCACTCAGTGAGCAAAATCGCATTTTGCTCACTGATTGCAGGCAGCAAAACCTACATGTTTGAGCTACTGAAGTGAAAAATAATTTAATATATTTCCGCAATCATTGTACCTTCCCTAGACTCCAATCAATTTGCATATATGTAGGTATAGCGGAAAAGACTGAATGATTACCTCCGTACTGTTACATCCAGTTCCCTATTCTAAATGAATCGTGTAATCAACCACGAAGCCAGGTGAATACCTAATTCGTTAGCTTTCAGTAGTCAAGCATCGTTGACCCATTTGTTCAGGACCCAATCACGGGTCGAATTCAATTTCGTTCACTTTTATTCGCTACGATAATCACGAAAGATACGAAAGGAAATAAAAGAAACCCTATTATTATTTCTCTTTTATTATGAGAGTTATTGGTGTGTTAATCTGCCATGCAAAAGTAAGCGACTGATAGTTTGATAAAAATAAAGTTGTGACAAGAAAAGGATATTTCTTTAGTTTTTTTTAAATATATTTGAACTCTCATTATTATTTTTTCTGTCACAAAAATACAGCAGCAGCTCGAAGTTGGAGTTTTATTTGATTAACATTATTATTTGTATCTCCACCTTGGATATCACGGCATGCCTCCCGTGAGGAAGACATTCGGTCCTTTGGCAGGCGTGCGGGGGGACACAGGTCCAACGCGCAGAGGCCCCTTGGAGAACTTTAATCTAATATGGGATGGGGCACCAACCCGGGACACTCCACAACTGCACTATGGGAGTACAGCCATGGAGTATCCCGGGTGGGAGCAGGACTATTGTAAAGTATGGAATTAAAATTAATTGGATTATGGATGTGGGTGTTTGATGGACCGATAACTTCTGCTGCCGGAAGAAAACGGCGTCTGCCTAAATCCTCGAACTTACATCCTTAGGGATGGCAGACGGTGACTAGCCAACTCACTAGCTGGGCCCCCTAAAACGCTGCCAGTATAGGCAGAAGGCGGCAACAGCGGCGTGAGCGGCTAAGGGTGTAGAGAGGTGCGGCCCCGGTTTCACCGTCGCGGGTCTAGTGTGGGTTTTCCCGCTATTATGCCATTAGACACTTCCACCCCCGAGCATATAGCTCTGGCGGCCCCCCTCTGGCCGGCCAGTTAAGGCAAGACAGAGTCGAGAGTACTGCGGGCGCTCTTGGAGTTCCACTCCAGCTACCCAATACGGGAAAACTGGAGACGAGGCCCTGACCGACTCTCTGGAGCAATAAGGACCGCAGTGTCGCCACTCACCATCAGCTCGCCACAAGCTGCCCTGCGGTTTGTGCGCTTTTCTTTAGACCTTGTGATACATTTTTTGTTTTATTATCATAGGTTGGTAGAAAGCGATTTTAATCTACCCTCCAGTTTTACGTTAGTCTCATGGTGAGGTAACGTTTGTCCCAGAGGGGTTTTAACATTATTATTATTAAATTTCCCATTATTTAATGCTAAAATATAATGAAAAAAACCATTGAAATAAAAAAAAAAATTACAGATGTTTTCGCGTTATATTGATATTATTTATTTCCCAACGTTTCGGATCATTTATAGCATCCATGGTCACGGGTGAACTGTAGTGCTGGCGTTGGTCGTCCTAATGTCAAATTTACTAACAGCTACCCTACATTTTTGTTTATTATTATTCAATCCGGTCACGTAGAACGAGCTCACCGTATCCTTTGGTCTCGCAGTATTGTGCTTGGATTTATTATTTTTAATTTCTGAGCTGATAAATGGTAGTGAAATAATAGTAAGACTATTCTGTATTTTATCCAAATGTAGACAGAATGGCTGCATAAATTTTCGTTTAATATGTTAGAAGCTGGAGAGGAACTCATGCCGCGTTCGCGTGGGCTGTGTGGAGCCATTAACTGCGTTGTTCGTGCTAGCAATTCTAAAGATAAATTGTCGCGAGTAAATTCTATTGCAAGTATTATAGAGGCAGTGTCCGTGTATTCGGAGTGGCTGGGGTGACCAGCGTGTCCGGTGCCAGTTAACTGCCAGTTTGCGCCGCGCTGCCAACCACAATAATACCAACATGGCGCGCGCCCTAATGTGCAAACATATCCCGAATGAAAGTTGAATTGCTGCGAAGGTACGAGATGCTTCCCCTAATGTGCTGTTTATAGTTGTAACAACAGGCCAGGGGTCGTATCGTGTCGCATTTTTTCGTAAATTTATTTTTAAATGTAATTTTCAGCTTGTACTCGTATGTTGAGGTCGCCTGGGGAAAATGTGTGTTATAAACACAAAAGAATAGAGTTGGTAAGCATGTAATGGTTTCTTTACACAATGCGGTATTTTTAACAGTTGGCAGTGCTTGGTTTACCTATGTGTGCCTTTACGAGAAGTGTATAATTATAATACTCCTTAGTGATATACTCAATTGCTGCGGATCATAATCATATAAACGTTTTGGCAAAACTTTTGTACTTAGGTTAGGTATACGATCTTGAACTTGACTGGATGACATTTCTGACGATGACTTAAGACCTATGTAATATAACTATGTCAGTTCTAGTTCAATGGCACTATAACAACCATGACACGTTCACATAAATCAACAGCTCGTAGTGTATGTTTTATATCATTATTATACAATGTTGAATACATCGTTTTCTCCCACGATGTTTTCCTCCATCGACATTATTACATAAAGAAAATTGAATGCGAGCAAATTTCTTCGATCGTCAAACCCAATTAAAGCTAATAAGCTAATGCCAATATTCAGGTTTAAATACTGAAAAGCATTATAGGCATATTATGTAGTCATTTATGTTCAAGAGAGGATGAGGAGTTTGTACGTGAGAAGGATAATATTGTCATTTTAGATTACCGTCGTTCAGATACTTGGCTTGAGGGCCGGGGCTCACAAGCGTCGGCATTATGCAATAAAAAGACTTTAATATTGCCATTTTGCAGGCAATTTAAACTCCAATTTTGTGATGGCACCTTACTGACAATACTGGCTTTACATTTTATTGCGTTACTGTTTAATGTGTGTTCTGGACTTAATTAGTCTGCAGCGCTGTAGGTTCTGTTTTTGAATTTATACGAAGTAGGTATTAACACTTTTATGTGGGTTGCATGAGAGACTGATTATTTTATTTTATTCCCTCTTTTTCAAGACTAGCGTATCACGCAACTGGATAGCTGGTTTGGTTTTTTCAAATTCGTAATAGTCCAAAAAGAGATTTTAGGGAAAGAAAGTTGGAAAAGTTGCCCGGAAAATCTGTAAATCTGGAAAAAATCAAAGTTATTTTTAAGGGATTTTTCTGTGATTTTATGAAAAGTACTAACAAAACTATGGACTCAGTCTGAAATATTCAAATTTGGACTGGCCAACAACGTCTCGTCGGGTCAGCTAGTTTATACTTGTAATATAGGTAAAGAGGAGAGCTTTTGCTTGTCATCGATAAACTCTAAAATTACTGAAACGATCTTTATAATCCTTTCACTAAATGATAAAATTAAAAAAAAAATGTTCAAGTGAAACTGCGGGTAGCAGCAAGCTCTAAATAAATTTCCTAAGCAAAAGTTTTATGTGCCTCGTAGCGACGATGTTATTACGTTTTTATTAGATAATTATAATTACTTTTTGCCTTAAGGCCAAATTCTGCTTCGTTCTTCATCCACGAGGATATTTTTTAAATCATCTCAGAACCTATATAATTATGAAAATCCTCGAATCCTTAACGTCAAACTTAGAGCTAATTAAATGAAGTTGCTCATTAAAAATCTTAGGTAATCAGGCTATTCATTAGGTTAGATTTTAATTGAAAACTTAAACATATTTAACTATTATGTCACGGCAATTCTTCCATAATTACCTTTATGAAAACACTAGTTCAGCACTGCTCGCGACTACGTCTGCGTGATTTCAGAATTGGGTTCAACAACAATAAAAAGTATCATATCTTTGCGTTCAGGTTATAAACTTTATGTGCGATCAGTCGTTTCTGTGTGATTGAGAAACAACCATACAAAAGGATTCGTTTAATAAATATATTTATTAGTAGGATGTTTTCCGCGTTAATTATTATTTTATTAATTTGCGTAGGTACATCTTGTAATAAACTGCTTCTGTTCTACGGATTATAGGTTTAATTCTCGCACGGTAAATTATTTATATAACCTACAGGTACCAACCTAGTTGTCCCGGGTCTGGTTGTGTATCCCTCAATATGTGTTTGTCTGAACATAAGGTATAGGAAAAATCAATGTTCCTTATAAAAATAATGCAACACGATGATTTTCTTACCGTCCTATTTGTCGTTTTGTAAACTTAACTCTGATACCTATAATGTGTCTACTAAGTCTACTGTCTATAACTGTATTAATATACATACTATTATTTTGAATTCATTATCCAATTCTAAAAAATGCTGTAGGTAATCCTTTTGTATCCCCTTTCACCCGAAAGCATCCTTTTCAGGTTACGGCAATTATTACCAAAATGTTCTTGTTTGTGCTTATTATCGTACAATTAAAACAACAAGGGTCCCTTATTAACCTGTGTTATGTTTTGTTTTTCTTGAACAATTTTCCTGTATTTTCCCTTTCCACAGTTTTATTTTTTCAGACAAAAATAGCAAGCCGCGCTTAACTACAAGGAGAATTTCGGATTACTACATATTTGATAGCAAAAAGGATTTTTCAAATTCCTAACGTCAAATATATTTAATTTATTCCTAAATCTAAAAACTCGGAATAAATATTTATTCATGGTCTAGGGCAAAAACATCATAATGGAAATACTTCTATGTCTTAATAAATACTTAGCCTTTTACTACAAATATTGTTTTTTACTTTGGTACGTAGATACAAATTAAAGCTTATATTATGAGATAAGATTTAAATCAATTAGATAGATATTATGTCCCGGCTTTCGATTTCCCCTCTTTTCAACTTAAAATCGATTGCACTGAAATTTACGCCATACTTAATGGTACACTTGAGGCATTACAAAAAGTTTCAGCACAAATCGAAGTTAATTAAAAAGTTGGGTTTGGATTTCGCTTCCATTACGTTCACTGTGACTGAGGAATAGACAATGAGGGGAACGATAATAAACAACATTTCAATGTGACCAGTTCATATTGACACTCGGTAGAAAACGGAACTAAACTGAAATGTATTGAATTTGACATATTCTTGACGTTTACCGCTGCAGGCAACGCCGTGATGAAATGTCTTTGTTAATGGTACCGCGGGTAACTGTTTATGGTACAGCCAACAACTCGAAGGTTTTTTTCCTTTATACGTTTCTTAGACTTTATCTTTGAAACCTCTGTGTTTTAGGCGAAAATATTACTAGGTTAGAGGGCTATTCGTCTAATGAGATTGCGTTTACTTTCCGTTTTCGCTTCCTTGCTCTGTTGGAATAAATGTGCTGGCTATAGGATATTCTTACCATTTACCAGAACCTTTTTGTTTTGTTTGCGTTCAATTCGATTGGTTCATTTATTATTGATAACATTCCCATTGATGTATGTTTAAATGTAAACGAAAAGAAAGCTTTGTAGCATTGCAATCAATATTTGTTACAGTTACTCGGTCGAGTAAACTTAATCACTTATGGAAGTAATGCCATTTTTTAAAAGCAATAGGTAAATAACCCTACCGCAGGATCAGTCCAGCAATATGTTACACATTGTAGGACCGACAGTGTAACTGACGAACAACAATATTGGAGATTAACTCAAACAGAGGCTTCAGTCCAGCCTGGGTAATCACATCTGCGGCGGCCAATGTAAGCGGTCCAAACAACGGCCCTGTTAAATTGGATCCCGAAATAATTAAATTATCGGTCGACGATCGCGAAACAATTTTCGGCCAATATTGACTTACTCGATCAGCGTTGCTGGCTAAATCGAATTCTTACCCTTAATAGAATCATTAAAGCCAAAGACAACGGGACAATTAATCTTTTCAGCTTTTATATAGGTTATTGAAATGGGTCAGTTTTAATGCCAAAAATATCGACTTTATTATATGCTCAATTTTATATTATACACCACCAACCCGCCTCGGCTTTGCCCGGCTGCACAGAATTATCGTCATATTTCATCCAATTTATACAAAACCATAGCAAATTGTACACCTAAACCTTCTTCATTAATCACTCTGTCTACTGGTCTCTTGGTGAAACCACGAGAAAATCTGTTCAGTACTTTTTGAGTTTATTGCAAACAGATAGACAGACACAGCGGGAGATTTTGTTTTATTATATGTTGTGATAATAATGCAGTGGCTTTGTGAATGATGCATAAAATTATACAATGTAATTTAGTTATACTTACCAATCAAAAACTATTTTTCGACATCGAGTTTCATATTTTGGTGACTGCACCCATTCTGTTTTTGTTTTTTCCTTCGTTTAAGTTTGAATTTAAGTAAATCAATTTATTTCCTATTATCTGAAATATGAACTTGCCTTGTTAATCCACGCAGTACAAATAAAAACCATCTGATCATTAGGCGGGAAGTATTACGGATATTTCTTGTAAAAAAAACTCACCACTACATTGCTGTGCAAGTTTTATTCGCATACCTAAGTGATTTGCAATAGTAAGTCTTACCTTGGTCGTCACGATCGGAACAATACGCAATCAGACCCCGAGATAGGTTTCTAGTATGACTAACGATTACGACTAGTAAGTCATATGATATATCATTTCGTTTCCAGTCCCTTACATTTGTAAGGAACAATGATCATCGTTTGTCTCTTCCTTGTCAGATCAACAAAAGCATGAAGATGCAAAAAAGTTGGAAGCAAAGAAATACCTTTTTTTTTTTTTTTTTTTTTTTTTTTTTTTTTTTTTCCTCATGGAAGCAAAGAAATACCTGCGTTAGGTATATGAAAATGAATTAACAATACTAATCTAAACTAATATTATAAAGAGGAAAAATTGTTTGTTTGTTTGTTTGCATTGAATAGGCTTTGAAATTACTGGACCGATTTGAAAAATTCTTTCACCAATAGGAAGCCGCATTATTCCTAAGTGACATAGGCATATGTCACTTAGGAATTATTACTTATTATTAGGAATTACATTATCCTGTAAAATGACAAGAAACGTATAGTCCACGCGGGAAAAGCCGCGGGCGGAAAGAATTTTTGCTACTCATGATGCACTGTGATGAATGATTTAGGATGTTTGAACGAATTTATTGTTCTGAAGTACAGGTGACTAACGAACGAAGATTTGACTTAATATATAGGAGGCTACAGCCACTCAATAGTGGTAGATGTCAAAATATTGTCGTTTTGAGACCGACTTAGAACCAACTTGTGGGTTTGCAATATTTAGACTGGTGCCTTGACACAATTCACTCAACGAAGTAATCTTTGTGTGACATGTACGAATATTTCAGATTTTAAATATTCCGTGCCTAGATCTACGTCTAATGCAAAGAAAAATAAAGAATTTATAATACCTAAGCTAGTTTGCCCTTGACATTTGAATGGTGAGTCAAATGAGTTCTATCTGACTTACCACAGTTACGAGTACCACAGTTTCAAAGGCCTACACACGAGACATAAAATATGCAGACAATTCCACGAACGAATATTGACGCTCCAATTACATAGAGAGGCGAACGACTGTACCATACTGTGGTATTGGACGTATTCGTACGGGTACGGCCCGATGGCGAAACACGTAAAAATGGGAAAATAATTGATGAATCGGACGCGAAGTGCTCTACAGAAGGCATGCATGAACGTTTTTTAACGAATGAATGCTCACGAAAATTGGTTCCGACACTATACTCGCATTGTGTATACGTACGAGTATCTTTTTTTTTCTTAATCAATCAATCGTATCGTTAGGGGTTAATAATTAGGTCCGGTTTGTTAGTAAGAATTGAATTGAATAGTGCTCATTCCACGAAAAAGTTGGGAAGTGTTAAAACATAATCCATTCTAAAAGTGGATAAGGATGCAGGGTTAGGAACTAACACACGATGCGTGCCGTGGCCGAGGGTACAGTTTTCTGAATTGGTCTCTTGAACCAACATTTTAGCGAAAGCCAAATCACTTCTTAGTCACATAGCTCAAGATTAACGGAATGTGACTGTAGGGAGACCCGTGCCGAAGGTTCCATACAAATCAATTCCTACCAGATTTTCTTTTGGAGAGTCACTTCACTATTAGTGCTAATTAACAAGTCAAGTAAAGTTTTTTTAACCTCGCTTTCTCTCTTACCAAAACACTTTGCCACAGCTGTCTACCAGCACGTTTTCCCTACCGACCCACATTATCGCAGTGTGATAGTAAGGAATTACGAATAATTATGACATTCGGTGATTAGCCCACTATTCAGTCAATTATTCGCTTGTCAGTGCCAAATAGGGATGGCACAATTGCTTTATCTGTTATAAGATTAAAGCTGTCCGTAGATACTCATCAGTTGAGGCGAGGTGCCTCACGATAACTGGAGAGGAATCAGCGAGGGATTTCCTCGAGGAAAAAGTCTAAATTAGTCAGTTTTTTGGGAAGTGTTCATTAATGTAGTTTAGAGATGCTTTCTTAAATAAAGAAATAATAATTATGTTATCGACCTCTAAGGACTGCTTCATTAATCTAGTCATCCTAAGTGCGGCTGGTACGCTAGAAATCCTGGGTTTGATTCTTAAATCGAGCAAAGGGACTAGGCGAAGTGTTGGTGTAAGTTAGTACACCTCTTCCTAAGCCTTCGGGGAATACAAGCGTGATGGTATGTTATGTTGTGACCTCTGAGGTTTAGCAACTTGCTTTTATTGTAGTCAGTCTATAGATAAGTTGGGTGATCTTTTTTAACACAGACTCTCCCTGATAAGCAGCCTATGAGTAATTGAGTTACGGAGGCCTGATGACATTCGTTTAGTATAAAATATAATTCACCGCAACTGGCTAGACGTGAAGCCAACCATAACATAGTTAGGAAAAGGTGAGGATGTCCCATTTTTAGGGTTCTATAACCAAATGGCAAAAAACGGAACCCTTATAGATTCGTCATGTCTGTCTGTCTGTCTGTCCGATCGTGTCACAGCCGTTATTTTCGAAACTATAAGAACTATGCTGTTGAAACTTGGTAAGTAGATGTATTCTATGAACCGCATTAAGATTTTCACACAAAAATAGAAAAAAAAACAATAAAGTTTGGGGGAACTTGGAACTGAAACTCAAATTTTTTTTTTCTTCAAAACTATACCTGTGGGGGTATCTATGGATAGGTCTTCAAAAATGATATTGAGGTTTCTAATATATTTTTTTTTCTAAACTGAATAGTTTGCGCGAGAAACACTTCCAAAGTGGTAAAATGTGCCCCCCCCCTGTAACTTCTAAAATAAGAGAATGATAAAACTAAAAAAATATATGATGTACATTACCATGTAAACTTCCACCGAAAATTGGTTTGGACTAGATCTAGTAAATAGTTTTTTTTAATACGTCATAAATCGTAATGGTACGGAACCACCGTGCGCGAGTCCGACTCGCACTTGGCCGGTTTCTATACATACAGGTCTATACACCAAAACTTTAACTATCATAACGCATTTTGAAAACAGCTTACGAATATGCAAGGAGTAATCGTATTTTGTTTTTTTTTTTTTAATATATATCCTTCTTTTTCATTAATTCATTAATGGTCCCGTTGCTGCTATGGATCTCCTCTCAGTGTGAGAGGGGTTAGGGTATAGTCTATAGTAGCCTACTGCGGCACACGCCAGTGAGATTTTCTTATATCATTTGTGAAGTTATTCTGAAAGCCCAAGGGTCTATGATAAAAATGAACTTTTATACACGTAATATTTTTCTATATTTTATCTTTATTTAGGCTATAAAAACTGTCAAACTTTAACAAGTATTAAAATGATTTTCGTCTGGAGAAAAATGAGAGTCTGCAAACTTTTTCTTATTTATCAACTGTATCTTGTGTAAATAAATATGTATTTGTAATTTGATTTATTGCGAGAATTCTTAGTTTAAAAATAAAATATTACAACCGAGATATACTTTATAGTAATTCACCTTTCATATTTACGTATGAGTTACTAGATAGATAGGTGATTAATCTATCTATATAGCTAAGGTATCTAAAACAACATAGCTCAGATGCGTGAATAAATGTAATTCTACTGTATATATACTAAATACTAAAACTACCATCAAAATCAATTTCAAATAAGTAATTGTGTTAAGTATAACAGATGAAAAATCGCATGATATTTTGAATATCAGGAAAGAAGTACACTTTAATATATTTCTTATCAAGTTCGCTCCAGAAAATCTACGAATGTAAAGTATTTCATGTTTAGTAGCGGCCGATTCAGAGCACTTTCCTATATTAAAAGATTTCACGATCGTGTGCACTTCGGCCACTGCTTCGGGATCCGGGCGTAAGGTAGGTACCTATCTACGTAGATACCTTGTAACTTTAGCTGTGTAACTCGATAGCGTAACCACGTTGAGAGGGCTGATGGGATTAGAAGAATACCTACTCTATTGAAAAATAATTGGGCTTAATGAGAAACCATAATTCTAATTAATGTTTTTAATTCTGCAAACCTAATAATGACAACGGAAAATGCTGTGTGAAAAAAAATCAAAACTATTAAATGAAATTTCTTCTTTCATAAAAATAGGAATAATTATTGTCCCAAATATTTAAACTGCAGAGCTGTGATAGTCCAACAAAACAGAGTGAGATGCGGTATTCTTTAATATCGTGTCATTCAAAACTGAACCAAATCACACCTCTTACAAATAACTAACACAAGCGGCGGTAGCCTAATGGCTAGGGCGTCGGACTTGCGATCATGTGGTAGCCGGTTCGAACCCACCATTGCACTACTGACGTGAACCCACTCGTAACACAAGCATTTAGTTTAGTACGAGGCGTTAACAAGATTACTAGTAATGTGAGACCCACATTGCTAGTAAGCTTTTTTTAAAAGAAATAAAAAAAATCGGTTTACTTATGAGCGTTTTGGAGTCTAAAATAACTTGACTCCATAATCAACTATAATAATTCTTATAACTGTATCTAAAGCAAAATCATTTATTTAATGTGCCTTGCACTTGATCGAAGCAGTGTCTCGACTAGTGCGGTCTTTACTCTTTTTCGGTTTTATCAAAACCGCAGAGGTGATTATTATAAAAGATTTCTGTGTTGGCTGGCAGCTTACGGCAGAGTAATCCTGGTAACCCTACTAAGAATAAATGTAACATCGTTTCGGCACGTATGAGAATCTTTTAACTTTTGCAGGAAAGTGTAATTTGAGTTTCAAAGACGCGACGCGACTTTTTCGTGAGTTTTAATTATTTTTCCTTTCCATGTTAATGAGGGTGAACCGTTTCGTTGCCGGCTTACAATCGTGATTAAAATTCTTTTAACAGTCCCGGCACGTGTATCTTCAAACTACGTAAATAATAAAAAAGATTACTTCATTCAGAATTGAGATCACTTCCTGAAAGAACATTTTTTTTAACATAATGTTTCTTACTGTTTGGAAGGACACAAAAAAAATTGGGCAGCTTTTCTGCTTTACTTATTTTAATCTCTTCCGGTATATAAATGGAAACGCCTTCAACGATTGATTTCCATCATAAGATATTTATAAAGAGCGTCGAATTTCACAACAATTTGCCCGAATTTTAAGATAAAGGTCCAACGTTTTTCCATGTGGGCGTAGCTTAGGTCGTGGCTCGGGCCTTTTAAAAATATTTTGGGCTCATAAAATACGGGCATTTTCGGCAGTACCGTAGCCTTTGTCACGTGAGACGAGGCTGACATACAAACCTCCGCATTATGTTAATTAATATATAGACACCAATTCAATTATGGAATACTTCACGCACGGTTGCGATTCACACACGTCAAGCAAGTAAAGATTTTCGTTAATTAACTCAATTATATTCGTGCATATCAAATTCATACTAACTCGCACAGACGTTGAATAATATTCGAATATTCGTATAAATGCCTGATTCAATTTCGTCAAACGTCTTCACAAGTTTACTCGAAGGACCTTCAAGGATATAATTATTTTGGAATTTTCATTAAAGTTTATACCTAATGTTATTATAATCTGATCGTATTAGGTTTAGGCGAGCGATAATTTAATTGGAAACTATTAATAATAAATTGAATAATTAATGTTGAAGACTGCCTCATTAGTCTAGTGATCCTAAGCGCGACTGCTACGCTAGAGGTCCTGGGTTCGATCCCCAGGTCGAGCGTTAAGCGAGTGTTATTGGGTTTTCTATGAAATTCTCAGTAGCAGCTCGGAGTCTGGATTTGTGCCCGGTTAATGGCAATAGGCTTGCCCTTGCATGGGACCTAAACTTACCGGCGAAATGTGGGTGTACATAAGTTCACCTCTGCCTAACCCTTCGAGTAATACAGGCGTAATGGTATGTTATGTTAATGTTGAAACTATGTATATAACGATACCATACTTAATCTAAGATTCTTTATTGTGTGTTTGGACCAAGGACCTTTTGACCTGAAGCTAGGTAAGTAACCTCTAGTCCAGAGGTTACTTACCTAGTTTCAGGTACTTTTGAAATATACATTAAATACAAAAATAGCTTCATAGCTGTGTCGTTTTTTTTTCTTTTTAAAAAAAGCTTACTAGCAATGTGGGTCACACATTACACATAATTGTTCCTAACAGTCCGTTCATCAAGCAGCCAGGGGGTCAATTCAGTTGGAAAAATATTTCAATCTATTAATAGTTTACAGCAGAGTTAGGTAGGTATAGAGGCAGTCTCATAGTTTGCGTGATAAATAATTGTCCGCCAAAGGGTTAATTATGTAGGCAGCCAACACACCTGCGTTTTGACACATATTGCGTGTTACATTATTACACAATCCTCGTCAGAAGACATATATGTCATGTGCTGCCTAATTTTCCTTAATTCTTTTGTTAAGTGTATATAGTGCAGTGTCATAAATGTTAAAAGTTAACCGTTCCATCAACCGTTAAAAAGTTCTAATGTAATGAGATCATAAATTGACAGGAAAACGACTGACATACAAAAAACAGGATCTTATCTTGAGCACTTTTTAATTAACACAATTCTGGAAAATCAATAAGAATCGCCTCCGGTCCATGTATTGCCATGTCATCGTTTAGCTACTCTCTACTTCCCTACCTATAGCAGATATGGAGCCGTACAGTCGGATACAAGTGTCGCTAACGAGAACGTTATTAGAGCACGGGTGTACAGGCGTACACATACGAGCAAATTCCCCCTTGGAAGAGCGTTCGCAACTGATTGCTCAATTAAGTTCAGCACAAATCATTAATCAATCGCAAGCCGTGCTCAGTTCACCTTTGATTGATTCACTCATTATACTAGGCTGTGGTTGTTAGCCGAACTTCCGAAGGGTGTATTGGAGCAGATTATTATAATTATGTAGTGTTGTGGAAAAGTAGGAAACTTTACACAAGTATTACTAAACAATCTTGCAGGTTTTTGTAAAAGTTGCGATAAAAAGGGGGCGCTCCACGTTTTTTAAGAGATTTGAATTATATCGGAAGCCTTCAATAAACTGCAATCGTTTATGTCTCTCCATCTCTCACACACAAACCGAAATTTGGAAATTGTAAATTTAGAAGTCGGATGGCACACGCGTATAAAATGCTGATACTTACCCGCGTACTTCCCTTTGGCCTGCGTGGCCTAGGGCACATCGAATCTCGAATCTTTTTCTAATTTCCGTATTTTATTTTTTGCCAGAAAGCCAATAACTTTGATAGTCTATCAATAATCACCTTCCAAATGACATCACTAGTGAACTTTACGCAGCAAGAAAAACTTTTTGGAATCCTCTTGGGCTAGACTGCAATACAAAAATAAAAACCAGTTTGTTTCTTACCTGTGCCACAAATCCTGACTATCAAATACGAAGTAAAATAACCTTTATAGTACATACCTATAATTAAGATTAAGATCGTATCCTATACAATGAAAATTCATTCAAAAGCATGATGTATTATTTCTGCAGCCATATGTCACAGTGTACACCTGATAACGACATGCGCGTTGCTTTGTTATCGTGCACCACAAAAAGGTATGATTGATGTCATGTAGGGAGCGTTCAGTACCTCAAGCGATTCTTCACTCAGCCCTTTAATGTGATAAAAGGGTTTGGCAACAATTACCAAGTCATGCAAGATCAGCATAAACTTTGTCCATAAGGTGTTGCAAAGAAGCAAACGATTCGCCTGATTGTAAGCGACAATAGCAGTTAATTTATAGAAGTCGGCAGCACCAGTTGAGTGAACAGTTGCGCGTTGTCATCTTGAGACCTCAGTTGTTAAGTCTCATATGCCCAGTAGTTTCACTGGCTATTTATATCACCCTTAAAACCGGTAATGAACATGTTAATAGGAAAGTAGGTAGACTATTTGGCAACATCTTTAAATTATCGCCAAAATGTGATTTTTAATCTAAAATTAGAGACTGGCAAAAATATACCTTTGAATATATATGAAATGAAAAATACAGTTTGATCGAAATAAGTAATCCGATCGGAAGTTTTCTGCAAGTGGTTTAGAAGTGGTAAATTTTAATAGAAGGAGTCGGTGTAAAGATAATCAGAGTCATAAATGTTTCACATTTCTTATTATTTTGTTTACTAATTTCGATATTTATGTATTAAAACACTTAGATAATTAAACGATTTTATCACCACGGTAGTTCGCAACGGCTAACTTCCGATCGGCTTACTTATTTCAAACAAACTGTATGTGCCTAAATCACTAGTGTATGTCTGCACAACTCTGCTAAGCCCAAGCCACAAGATATTATAGAGAGGACTAATTTACCAATACAGAAGCAGATTTATTTATTTTTAGAATTATTGGCTGTGTGTACTTATGCATATAAAATCGTAAATATGTAGTCCTTTAGAAATTTGAGTGACATCACGGGCTAGAAATAGTCTATAGGTACATTTCTATGTAGTACTTCTGTACTTCTTGCAAATACAGCAATACAAGTAATTCCAGTATCTACTTGAGATTGAATAGTGTTTGTGTGACCCATGTATTGTTTATTCGATCTATTTGACCACACAATCACTTATACACATAATCACGTTTTACTCTGGTTTTAAGTGGTAAATGCCAAACTATCAAGGAATTGTAACATACTTATTATAATGTAAAACCACTTTGTAACTTAGTGTTTTTTATGATTTTCAATGGTTAATAGATTAATCTGTATCGTAATTTATTATTATTTTATTTATACAACGTGCTTTTGAATTATGTTAAGCAGTTTATTATAAAAATCAATTTATTTAATTCTGAATGAATAATGCTTTTTATCTCTGAAATATATTTGCTTTAAACACATCCAGCCTTTATAAACAGCCTTAAAAACAAAAGCTTATTACTTGTTCACTGCTTTGTTCTGAGTTCATTGCAGAAATGTAAAATATATTATGAAATGGGTATGTCTGCGGCTAAAGCCTGCGTGAGTTCATTATGTGGTGTAAGGTTCGCCTTGTTCTAATAACTAGATTATTCACTCTATTTCATGCTTCATATTTGTCTATGTTTTAAAAAACATGACTATAATGGATATCCATATTCAAGCCAGTGATAGTGATATAATCAACTCCAGTAATTAATATAAATAGATATACTATTTCTATTATACACTGAAGTTGTTACATTGCAGGGCAGTTGGAATTGTTCATGGCACAAATAGGAAATCTCTCAGGTTAACCTGGTTAATTGACCTGGCATGTACTTGGCAAATATTTTAAAGGTTTATGGTAGGCCCCGAGTGTACATTCTGTGCTGTTTACTTACATTACAATTACTTATGTAATAACAACAAAAATGCTAAAGTAGGTAGGTACTACAAAACTTGTAGGTAATAAATGGACAGCCACCATTAAATCAGCGAAGCACGGATTGAATAAAGCAATAAGAAAAGATCACGTCTTTGTTCTTATTTTTTTTATCCAAAGCGATAAAATTGGCCCGGGATTCCGGAAGCAATCGCATGAAAGACTCCCGGATTACAATATCGGCAGGTGAGATGAATACGGTGGGAAGCAATAAGGAACTTTCTCGCATTACTCTGGGGCCCGGCGGCGCTTGAAACGATCCCGCACTGTAAACTCGGAACTTGATTGTACCGTCGGGATCGCGGGAACCGCAACCATGTTTTGTTTCCACCGATACACTGTTATTGGTTCCACTGTAAACTAAGAAAAACTTTGACTATAACAAGCCCCGGGCATGTGACACACGTTGACACAAGCCGTTTTTTAACAACCCTAGAGCGATATTGCGATTGCAGCGGCGAGGGAATCGATTAGTTTCGAACACCACTATGAGAGACAAAGAGCCAGCTCACTAATGACCACAGTGTTAGTTTTAGATGTCATACAAGTTGCACATTTCGATATTAAACTGTTATTTGAACGTCGTTGTTGCCTGATATTCATAACAATTTTAGCACAACATCGGTGACTAATGTATAGTTACGCGTATTCATTGGTTCCGATTGATCAATACTCAAAATCCTAAGATTAACACAAACGTAAACCCGTAAACGGTAAACTTCATGTAGGTACTGGAATAATTGCTATAGATTGATTGTAGAACACGAGTATTGTTGAAATTTCACGACAATACCGTCCATTACAAAGATTGTTCGCCCAAATTCAGAAATAGGGTTGTTGTAGCCTCAAGTAAACTAATGCTGGACTGTCACACTTCGTTATTCAATTTGAATACATCCCGAGGGCAACTAAACAAACAGAGGTGCAACAAACGACGCCGATATTTCGCGTTGTTACCAAGTTTGTAGTGTTTGTTGCTTGTTAGTCTTTATAAAAGCTGTATGAAGTGAAAATAAACCAACAAAATTATTTAATATGTTAGTATTTTACGCTTCAGTTGTTTTAAAATTTCCTTTTCTTTGGTGTCTTGCCTGTGGTTATGTTATTTGTCTCATTACGAACGAAATAATAATAACGACTGAATTTAAATGGGTTTATTAGCATGAATTAAACAATGCATTATTCTAATTAATTTTCTAAAATAAAATAATAAGTGGAATGAATAGTGATATTTATTAGCCTACTCCTGCTTGTCCCAAAGGATTAAGCTGCCAGTTTGAGGGATTTCACATTATTACACACTTGCCGGATTCTTCTCCGTAGAATCAACTTTTTGGAACCGTGCAACTAGAGTCATAACGTTTCATAAATGCTTGTAAAAGGTTATTTGAAATTTAACATTTGAACTTAAACTAAACAACCTTAAGTTTCGTGTACTGTAAAAAAATTAAGTGTTGTAAATAATTATGACCAACTTTTACTTGGGGTCAATGCTGAAATCACAAAAAAATAATCTGCTGTTCCATACATTATGTGTATCATGTTCACTCAACAACACTCAACATCAGGATACGTCAAATAATCATCAAATAACTAAGACCAAATTAACGTCATACTGTAGTGCGATATATTAATTTGAGCCGTGAAAGCACGCATGTAATGTCTATTATATACGCTCCAAATAGGTATTTGAGGGACGTAATGCTAAATTAACTTGCGCACGCTGCCTTTATCGCCGCGCATCCATACTAATATCTTGCGGTCTCAAACAGTGACGTGACACTAGTGGCCATTGACATTGGCGGTAGTGAGCGAAATTGCTTATTGCCTGCCAACCGACACCCGTCTCAGGCTACGCAACTATCTAGACGGCACGAGATAGGTTGTGACAGTTTTCATCAAAGGTATCAAAGCTACTTACCTTAGGTACTTTAGAGGAAGGCTTAAGTTTACTCTTCCTATACCTACAACTCACGAGGCCAACTATACTGCATCACTTGCGATAGAGACTTAAAAACTTAAAGTTTGGTCTTATCTGTGATTAAATATAAAAAAAACTATAAATACATACATACATACCATCACGCCTGTATTCTCCGATACCTTACTTGAGATAAAAGACTTGAGAGGTGTCGGACACCCGGATGGAACGAAGTTATATATATATATATCGCCATCTTGGATTTCAAAATTAATGTCATTTTCGTAATTAGCATCCCGATAAACCTTGAAATTGACACCCATATCAATTTATAAAGAAAAATAATGTCCTTCATCTTGGATTTCAAAATTAACGTCATTTTCGTAATTAGCATCCCGATAAACCTTGGAATTGACACCCATATCTATTTTTTTTTGGAAAAATAATGTCCGCCATCTTAGATTTCAAAATAATGTCATTTTCGTAATTAGCATCCCAATAAACCTTGAAATTGACACCCATATCAACTTCGACTTTCGAAGCTTTCTGCATTTCATGCATATTTGTTTGCATGCATGTCGTTACACAAAAAAATTGTCGTTACAACTTTTTCGTCTTAATTTTTTCCGTCTAGCCCCCTTTCGCAACGCGCGATAAGGAACTTAAATATAAGATAAATGTATTTGTTTCTGATAATAGATAGACACTTATACAAGTCATTATATAATTTTAAGTAGATGGCGCTGGCATTACCAAGCTCACGACCGCAAAAGCAAACTCAAAAAATCTAGGTCTACATACAAAATGTGTTTGTATGTTTGTTTGAATTCAATAAATTATCTGTAAGAGCGGTGAGAGGCATTTTTTTCATACTTTTCAGTTGAATTTTTTTTTGTAGTTAGGTTTTAGTTTTATGAGTGTACCATAAAGTTTCTACTCTATATGATTAATTTTTTGGAACATGTCAATTAGAGTTTTCAAGTTAGATATGAAAAACTAAACTTCTATTATTATATTTGGCAGGATATGGTTCGTTTGTTTATAACACCCAAACAAAAGATTTTCGTAGCTTTTCAAAATAATGGAGCTTTTCAGTTCAAGAAATTCCAAGAATGTAGCTCCGACCGGGATTTTCAATGAAAGCTTCTATAACAAGATGTTTATCTTTCCTTTTCTTTCGTTGCCAAGATAAACGTAAATTCACAAATCGCATAAACTTTTCTAAAGTCCTTGATTGATGTCGACTGTGAGCGCTTGGGCTTTTCGCTGTTAATATTTCCATCGACTTGAAAAGTGTGGAGATTCTTAAATAAATATATATTTAAGGTTTACTTTATCCTGATCATAGCCCTGTGAACATAATATCTACACCAGAGAAGTCGCCGATGTATTGCCAACGTTTAGTGGGATTTGGAGATATGAATAGTGATGATACCCATAAAGTCTTTTTCCAAGTTGTCCAATAAATTTAGACTTGCCTTGTATACAAATGCCACAAGTGGTCGCAAGCAAAACTATAATCGTCGATTTTAAATACTAAACTGAGTTCACAAAAGGCCGCAATGCAGAACCGGTGCTGGGCCGGTCACGTTTTGTCGCCATTCAAAGGCTTTTTTTTTTTTTTTTTTTTTTTATGGTATAACTCGGCAAACGAGCAGGCGAGCTACCTGATGGTAAGTAGTCATCGCCGCCCATGGACATCTGCCAAACCAAAGGAGTTGCAGATGCGTTGCCGAGCCTATTTAGGGAAAGGGAGGGGAAGGAGAAAAGGAGAAGGAAGGGGATTGGGGGAGGAATTGGGCCTGAAAATTAGGCTGAAACAATTGTGCCCACACTTAGGCGAAATGCATGCGACAGGACGGATCAAAGGCGAAACGTGCGTCAGTTTTATAAGAAATAATTCAAACGACTTTTCAATTGTCGTTTTTTCATGAAGATTCAATTATATTGTCACTGGCTTCTATACCACAATAATTATTGTGCTTATTGTGGTTTAACTATAGGCACTTATTTTATTTTTAATTATATCTTGAAAGTTTAGGCCGTTTGGAGACATTATCGGCATCATCATTCCTTATTCGTCCACAGGTCGATGCAGACTTTTAGTGAAGTTAATGCAAGTGGCTAATTACGATACTTTTTTTTTTGTATGATTAGTAATAAAAAGTTGCATAGTACACGAGTGTTGTATTAGTTAATAACACAATATTGCTAGCTATGTGAGTAGGTACTTACGTGTACCAATCTACAAGACAAGCCGAGCTTTTGTGAACCCAATATTGAGTTCATTGGTAATATCATTAGTACTATAGTGCCATTCTAGCTCTAGATTAAATCCTGTAATCAGTTTTATGTAACACGTGTTAAGGTGAATGCTCTCGTTCCACATTTCATACAAATCTTAACAAAATATAAACTTAGTTTTCGTAATTTTAAAATTTTTGAATAATTATCATTTGCGCAAAATAATTATAATTTAACAGGCAAAAATGGAAAGTTATTACATACCAAGCTAATTTAAAAAAAGAAGTTTATTAGCTGAAGGTAATTAAAAATATCATTATATGGATTAAGGTCGTGCTTCAATCCACATAAAATGTTATTAACATTTTACGAATTACGCGATGCTTCATTTTGTACCTGAATATAACACCAGATTATTTACAAAATTTAAAGCTTATTAATATTTTTTTCAATATTGTAGGCTTACCCTGAGTAGGTAGGTATCTCATAAATTACCATGTTTAATAAGAGACGGATATAATTTGTAATATTTTCCCTTAAAAGCTCCTTAAAATCGGCGGGGTGCTACCATAATCTTTACTATTAGAAAATCCCTCTAAATATACTGACTGGCATTATTATAATGAGTTTTGAATGAGTTGGCGACTAGCGTCAATATTTTGAAATTTCAAAAAGTGTTTTGTTGATATTATTTATGAAAAATCATGGATTATTTGATGATCAGGTTTAATACGGCCACACATGCTCGGTGTATAGGCACATAAGTCATTAATTGCATAATAATTGATGTTTAAATCAATAGCCTTCTTTTACATTATTTACTGCCACTCTTTTCATCCTGTTACTTTCGCATAGTAACTTAAAGAGAGTACAGCACACTTTTAAAGAAACCCCTCGTTCGCAAGAAGTGCCATTTTCAACTCCAACTGCGCGCTTAACTCGGTGGAAAGCGGCGAGAAATATTTTTGGCATTCCTTAAAACGGATGTTGGCACCACAAATAGACACAGGACAAAAGAAAAGCTTTACAGAACACTGGATGCCCTCTTCAAATGTTATACATCAATGATCCCGATAATCTCACTGGCTGTTTTATTAATTCTGAACGTGGACTAAACGAAATTCGCTGAATTCTAATCCTCAAACGTTTCGTGCCACAATACTAGAATAGGTCGGTTCAAAGGAATTAAATTATCTGTGTAACGCTCCGTAAATTTTCCACTTGTTAAAGGAGACCGCTTCATAACGAAACCAAACGTAAGCATGAAATTATTTTATTCGTTTATATAATGAAGCTTGTACGCAGATTTTAAGCTGTGTACATATATTCCCTCTTAATTTGAGAAATTTCTCAAGGAAGGTTGGAAGATTTTAATTATAGAATTAGGTAACTTACCTTATTAGCGGCCTTTTTGCTGTTTTCGGTTTCCATGCTGATTATGACAGGAATACCTGACGAGATATGATTTAAATAATTAGCGCATTATCTTTTCAATATTCAATGCCATTGTAAGTCATAGAAAATATATTTTAGTCTCTTTTCTTATAGAGGTCAATTGAATTGCTAAAAGTATTTTATCGGATACATACTGTATTCCCCTAAGGCAGAGGTTTACTTAATATACACTCACAGTTCACTGGTATGTTTTTGGTCCCATGTAATAGGAGGCGAGCCTAATGCCATTCACCGGGTACAAATCCAGATTCCGAGCTGCTACTGAGAAATTCATAGAAAATCCCAATAACACTGCTGGACCTGGAGATGGAATCCAAGACCTCTAGAGTAGCATTCGCGTTTGGGACCACTAGACCAACGAGGCAGTCGTTTTATAGGATATTCAATCCATTTTATAATTCAAATTTAGAAGCGTCGGTAGCCTAATGGCTAAGTCGTCGGACTTGCGATCATATGGTTGCCGGTTCGAACCCCACCCATTGCACTACCGACGTGAACCCACTCGTAACACAAGCATTTAGCTTAGCACGAGGGGTTAACAAGAATACTAGTAATGTGTGACCCACATTGCTAGTAAGCTTTTAATTAAAAAAAAAAAAAAAAAAATCGCTCGAAGACCTTCAAAGCAGGTCGTGTGTAAAGCAGATAAAGGCGCGGTTAGTACGGCTGGGGACCTAAACGCTTTATTGTAGTTGGTATCACGCTCTCTATCACTATAAAGATGTTGATTGGAAAACCGAATTGTCGACGTGCCGTGACCCGGAAACAATAAAAACTTTACGGGCGGCGACGGCGCTTCGGAATCACTCGGCTCCCGGCCGCTAGGTGGCGCTGCGGCCTGTTGTCCTTTTTACGACCAGATTACGGGAAGATTAAATAAAAAACAGAATCCCCGAGCTCATCGCCATTTTTAAAAGGCTTCGTGTTTGTACTAGCTGCGGACGCCTGTAAAAGTTAGTTCAACTTTATTTACAGCGGAGTTTTGTTCGTGTGCGGCGTTAAAGTGGACATTGTGTCCTGTTGTTTTAAACTCTCGATATAGTTTGTTCTACATCTGTTTAAATAATTTATGGATTTTGTTGAGCGTGGCTACGCGTTGCGGCACTGACCCACTCCACTACTTTTTATGACACTGTTGCTAAAATTCGATGTTCTATTATTCAAACAATGTGAGGTTGTAGTATTACTAAATCTATAAAAAAAATTAGTTCAGAGTAGGTTTTACTTTGGTGTTTTGGTAAGTATACCAAAACACTTTGGTAAGTATATACCAAAACACAAAAGTAAAACCTACTCTGAACAAAATTTTTAGTGCGCCAACTGTTTTTTTTTCATCATGTGGAAATCTTGATGGACTTCCGCTGTCTGGGGAAGTCTACAGGGCTTGTAGAACTCCACCCACCGTGGGTGACCTGCCTACTAAAACCACACAGTTGTTTCATCTCACCACTTTTTACTGGGGCCACGAGAGCGAGTTGTCATTCCTCCGCGACCCCAGAACTTAACATAGACTTACTTATACAGACAGCTGCACTGAATATGACTTTTTGAAGTAGTAGTTTATCAGCAAGGTCTGGGTAATGCAGTTTCCATAGGTATTTCTTTAACACGTGAGGTTTGCCTACTTGATTAGTGTTAGTATCGTTACGTGTGTAGTACCTGTCAATATTATCATTAACCTTCATTATATTGCCCCAATGCTGGAGGGATTAGGTTAGGTTAGGGTTAAGAATAAAAATTAAGATGAAAATGGGGCAGTTTGACATTTTAAACGCAAACATAATAATGGTCTGCTATTTATAGCAAAGAAATTATTTTTGTCTCAATACATTGTCTGATATAATGTTTACTGAGAACAAAATCAAATATTACCTAATTTTATAAAATTGCATTTCATCTATTACATTATGAATGAGTCCACGCGATAAGAAACTTATCTCAACGTGGTTACATCAACCGTCTAGCACCGAAATTATTTTCGCAAAGAATGTTCAGTGATTCTTTGCGAAAATAATTTAAACATTCTGTGTTCTTTCAGACTCGTTCTGGATCAAAAGTAAAAGTGAGACAAAAGCTAAAATACAATTCGCAAAATGAATTTGTATTTACAGAAACGTTTAGGATACAAATATCCGCTAGAGGTCGGAGCAGGCGGCGTATAACACTATATTATATTTCATGTCACGAATCAACCCTTACTGTACGTGACTTTATGAAGGTAGCTACGTTTTCAGAAGTCGTGTACTATTGGATCATCGCAAAAAATTGCCCGTCCTTGCCGTGCCCTCGATTCGCTTTCGCGCCGACCCACGTTACGTCAGTTGCCACCTGCGTCGATGAATGAAATCACTTTATTGACATTTATAACAAGTGCATATTTCATACATACACATAGATATAACTCACTGCTTTTCCCATACAGTAGACAGAAATTACAACGCCACGTGATTCGATACCATTTTTGCTTTGTCCGCGTTCATACATCTTGTCATACACATGCGCCGGTTGCGAGTGTTACTACACACCTGGGGGTCTAGATAATGTTACATTTCATATCGATAACGAAGGTAGCAAAATCTAAAATGTATGGAATTGGCATAACCTTTCTTTATATATCACGTGATGAAATTATGTCAAATCCATATATTTCGGACATCTAACTTCGTTATTGATAGTGAAGATGTACCTAACATTGTCTAGACCCCCTGACCTAGACCTTTTTTTACTTCGCCAATGAGACCAGCTCAGCTAATTGCTGGAAACTAAATTACAAAAGGTAAATTACTAGACAATCCAGGCACATTTCGCTGTGGATCAGACTGATGTCTAGTTATCTAAAAACGATTCACTAACAGAAAGGAGGAGAAAAAGGTACTGAACTATTTTGTCTTTGCTTATACTTAATATGGATAGGAATCATTATAATTAGTTACATTTAACATTTTAAAACAAGAGCTTCTATCCGTGACGTAACGTAACCGTACCTAGTACACCTAAGATTCCACTTGTATTTTTTTTTATATATAAAAAAAACTATTCAACTCCTGTTGGACTTAGTAAAGCCTAATCGGAGAAATTTACCATGCTTATGCCTAAATAATGATTAATTCCAAATAAACAATACGTATTTACGTACGATACCATCAAACTTACATACCATATGTACTAAAAGCAAATGAGAACCGAACTGAGTGTACAGTATATCCACAATAAGCTGTTATTTTTTAAACGGCCTACGCAAATTGGTGAGATCACAGAAATACACACTCTGGTCTGTAACTGAGGACTTCAGAAAACCTCAATAACACGTATTCGTCAGAATGGCTCGACAGGAATTGGTGATTGGTCTGAAGGTTCAAGAAATTAACAAAAACCTGTGAATCATGCTTTGAAGTCAAGCCACTCTGACGTCAGGTTGGAATCTATGGAAATATATTTTACACACTATTGATCCTGAGCGCGACTGCTGCACTAGAGGTTTTGGATTCAATTCCTAGATTGAACAGTGTTTTTGATTTTCAATGAAATTCTCTGTAGCAGCTCGGAGCTTGCATAATACTATGTGTCCGGTGAATGTGAGGCTAACCACTTATAACATGGGACCTAAACATACCAGCGAACTGTGGGTGTACATTAAGTACACCCTGCCTATCCCTTCGAGGAAGACAGGCATGATGGTATGCTATGTTACATAAGACACAATAATACTGCTCAACCGTGGAATCGAGTAACTACAAGACTAATGAGGTAGTTGTACGTTTTTACTCTTTACAAATATCACGTTGCTAATAAAACTCTACATACTACGTTCGGTCTAAATTATTACGCCCGACAAATGCGGTAATTTTGTATGAACGTAGCTACTAATTTAGCTCGCTGAGTTTAACGTTTATTGTTGGAATATGCATGAATACTCATTAGCTTGTGTGGATGATTACTTATTTATTAGAGTTCTCGTGGCCCGCAAGTGAATTTTTGTCATTCCAAACGAATTCACCGATTTATAAGTCGATTTTATATAAAAGAAGAATAAACCTGTTCACGAGTTTCTTGCTGGATTCTTCTCCATAGGAACAAATGTTTGAAATCGGCCTACTAAAGTTGAAATGTTTGCTGCAAATACTTTAAAAAATCTTATAGCAAATACCTACACTAAGTTCATAAATAAAAATGAACTATCTAAGTATAAGTATTGTAGGTGACAAACACAAATTCTCACATAGCTACAAAATAACAGACGACATGTAGGCGTTAAATTTACTTCTGTGCAGGAACCAAACCCGCGTCCAGTCTTCAAAGTTGTAGAACAAAAGTTATTTAGTATCATGAGAAGGTATTTTACTTTTCGAATATCTCATCTAAGATTTCTCAAACTAAGAGTTACTAATTGCATTGTAGATGTATGACAATACATGCCGCGCTTATACTAGGTTCAATTATTTCCTAACACACGTATTCCAAACGCGCGGCATTTCAAAGACAAAGAATGGTTTTTTTTTGTTGCTAAACACTGCATATAATAAGACGGTTGTGTAAAGCACATTATATAGAGGTCTTAAATTCTTCGTACTAGAGCAACTATGCCAAACAAAATTTTTTGGACCTATCCAATCCTCCTAAAAACATTAGATGCTTAATTTAACATTAAAAATAAATCTCAATACATAAAGTGCAAGTGCAAGTGGACTGAGGTACTCCACATTAATTCGTCCTGGAATTAATATACGTTGTAAACTCCGCAATCTCAAAGATTAGTATCCGGCTTTGCAGGGTTTGTCTCTCCTAAACGATAACTTAATGACGTACAATACTTCGAGTTGCATCATGGCTCGAAGGTTGCTTAGCATTCAATAGCAGTTCCGCGTCCACTCTGACATTGTAGTGCAAGTACGTGGCCTTTTTATGTTCACAAAATAGCTTTTAAATTTTTATTGAGACGTAAACTTGGCTCTACATTGATGTATGTGTATGTACTTGTACATTCACATATCTTGTTGTTTATAGAGCAGTACTATAAATATATGAGTGGGGGGCGATCAAGATAATATTATCTTCGTATACATAGGTATATAAAAGCGAAATACCACTGACTGAATAATAACGAAATATCGGAAACTATAAGGCTTAGGTGAATCAAATTTGGCAAATAGATTTGGAAAGGATTTTGAAACAGCAAATCCAAGATCAATGCGGGTCGCACCGCAAAACACATAATTGATATCATTATGTTGTTTTAATATATTTGCCGAAATAAGAACATAATTAACTCATACGTAATGGGAAATCTATGTTCCTCACTGAGTTTTAAAATGGGACGGCCGGTCAATGCCTTTCAATGGAACCTGATTTAAAAGTAAAATATGAGACTCCTTATCAAATATCTTCTTGTTTCAGAGCGATAGGTGTTTTTATTAATGTCAGAGCTTTAATTGATGCAGCGGAATATTACACCATCGCTCGAGAAAAGAAGGCAGGTACTACAGCTAAGTATTTACTACTAATAAGTTCTGTAATTTGCTGCTTATAAAGTCCAAAATCGTCCAAAATGTATTTTGTGTGCAACACGCTCTCCAACTAAAACTTTTAACAGAAATAGCACAAGAAAATGATAAGGAAATAGATTTCATTCGATACGTGCGAGGATATATCCCAGGCGTAACAAGTTGTGTGAAGCTAGAACAATGGACGCGAGATTACAACTACCCGAATAAACTAAATATGTAAATAATACGTACGTGGAACAATACAACAGTGTTACCAGTGTACCAAGTTTTGACGGAGGCTCGACTTGTTCCGGAAATGTTGCCAACGTAATATTTTGTTACCCGAGATAAGGGTCGTTTTAATTATCTCATTTTCGTTAAAATGTAGTACCGAAAGTTTTCAATACTTTGTAGATAATATTCAGTAACTTTGATGATAAGAAATTCCTGTATTGTATTTCGTGAGGATTTAGATTCAAGTGAGAGGAACAATAGGAATTAATAAAGTCCTTATATAACTTCCCTATCTTTTAAAACTCTCGCGGTATCATAGCATTGCGCACTATTTTAGAGTGGAAAAGATTTAAAGTGGCCTTGTCCAATGTCAATGTCCAACTACAACAATTAAGTAATAAATAATAGTAAGGTTTAAAACATAGTAGATATTTAGATAATATTAGTATGAAATATAAAGACAGTACCTTCATACCTTGATCACATTATGTCTATACTATTAAAGAATTGAAAAATTATAACAGTTTCTATACATTGAAGATATTAAAAAAAATCCAAGTAGGTTACACTTTAACATAAACGTCCCCGGACTCAGTAAAGTTTTTGAAATTCTTGTTTGTTTGCCTCTTGGTTAGGGGTCCGCGGAAAAACTACTGAATATGTTGTTATTTCGTTTGAACTATTAAAAAGCGATGAATATGCTTAAACTTAAAAACTGCGGTACATTTTATCTCGAACTCTCTGCTATATGCAAACGCATCGAAACAAGAGTTTTTGAGTTTGATTTCTTATCCTATAATAATAATAGGTACTATGTCTATAATTCATTCACGTGAGCAAAGCTGCGGATAGAAGCTAGGCATAGATATATAGGCAGTCCATAAATGTTGACAGCTCCTAAATGTTTCTGCATGCATTGATATGACAATGATTTGACCTGACCCAAAGACATTTAAATATTACGAGAGATAGACGGGACATCACGAATAAAATCGCCGTCTTCTACTCTTGCTTCCAATTTGAAACCAATCGCTCAGTCGAGGTGCCATCATATGTCAGTTTGAGAAGGAGAGAAATAAAATCTAATCGAGATAATTTTTTTGTATCAAAATGTCTCCATTGTCCAATTTATTAACCTGAACTAATTTAGAATAATACTGGTTATGCGAATTAAAAAAAAACGTTGTGTGACAGGTTTTAAGAACCTGTTCTTGTATATTATATGTCAATTATAATTGTATTCTCACACAGTAATTTCAATTTTAAAAGTTAATTATGTAAGTGTTAATGTGTGTAATGAAAGCTCATTATAACCAGAATGTATTATATTCTTCATTTTGTGAATAGTTGAACATGAATAACTAAAAAATCAACGTTTCAACATTGTCATCGCAAAAAGAGCTATAACGTGTATTTTTCAACAGGTTAGGGATGTACCCAAAGTATATCCTAGGTGAGCGGTGGACTGAGAGGCTACCAGCTGTCAGTCCGTCGCGTGACCAGACAGTGGCCCAAGTAGGCCGTGGGTGTGTTTTAGCAGGTCTTCAAGTACGATGATGGGCCGGGTGTCGTCCTTTGATGGGGTCCTAATGCTGGACCACACTCGTTGCATGTCGTAAATTCAGAAAATGTATAAGTAAAAAAAAAATCAAAGAAAATTTATTAGTTTTATAGTGACTGACATATCCCACAATCTCCCCAGGTATTCGACGATCTATGGGGATTTTCTACACTTAAAAAAAAAGACCTTACACTTAGCAGCCTTGCTTCCGGTTACTATACTAATGAAGCAGTTATTATAATTTAAACAAAACAATAGCAGCTATTATTTTACTTGTAAATTACATAAACTTAAAAGGTGAAAGTTAACTGTTAAGCCTATATTGACGTCACGTATTGTAACGACCGCTTATTAGGCTGGGCGTCCACTACCAGCTTTAATTATTAGTTGCAATAGTGCTTGTGAACCAGTGCCGTATTGTGTAAACACTGCGTCACAATGCTGGTTGGACTATACCCAGTTATTTATAGTACAATTTGTAAACAGGTCCTTCGTCAGTAATAAAGATGACGTCACTGTTGATACTTGCAAATGTTTGGTTTGTTTTGTTTGGGTTACAAACGTTAATTTTCTTACCACTGTTTTATATGTTACAATGATACAGACTTTTGTAAACAGGTCCTTCGTCAGTAATAAAGATGACGTCACTGGTGATACTTGCAAATGTTTGGTTCGTTTTGTTTGGGTTTCAAATGTTAATTATTTTCTTACCACTGTTTTATGTCACAATAATACAGACTGAAAGGTTCAAAGGTGAAACGGCCAGTATTCATGATAATAAATTATATTCCACAGCTACCTTCAATAGTATGGGCAATGTAGTAAGAAAGATTAATAAACTTACTGGCCTGTAAAAACGTAACCGCTCTTATTCGAAAGAAAACCCTAGCCCAGCAGTGGAAAAATAAATTGGGTTGATAATGATGATTGACTAGTTTATCATAATAATTTTGTTTATTTAAAATTTTAGTTCAATTGCCACGACTCATAAAAATTGTTAGTATGACTTACTCCTATGTTAGTAATTACATTTTATGGTGTGTCACTGTCGTAACATCCCATGGGAGATGGCACTACAGCGACACATGTACTCGCAGTCCAGCCTGCTTGCGATCATGCTTAGAATACTGTTGGAGCTGGCCCGCACTCTGCTCACCAGCGATGCACACCTCTTATGCATTGTTGCATAAAAACAATCTATATGTGCGTCTGCAAACATCCCTGATGCGCTAAAGTAGCGGGGCAGCCCCACCAGCACCCTAAACGCGTTATTATATATTGAACACGGAGGGCGTTGTACGATCTTTAAGTATATCCAGCCCACAGGCTGCAAGTATAAAAATTAGTATAATACTATTTTTTATGTAATTTGAAAAGTTTAATTGTTTGTATAATAATAATGTTTGTATAAAACACAATAATACGTCGTGAGTTAATAATATTGTAAAGAACCGTACATGTATGACATTATAATCATTTATTTTTCTCTTAATATTATAGTTGCTGGCTCTACGTCTCTTAAGAAGAGACAAGTTCTTTGAATTCTCTTCGATTGCATATATATTCCATCTGCACACTGTACGATGTGTGTACATGAAAGAGTAAAAATAAATTGAAAAAGAAATGAGTATAATTTTTCCATCATAGCATCAAAGAGTTGCAATCGAAAGAGGACCGCTACTAACTTTGAATACGCAGAATCGATTTAAATATTTATTCGTTGAATTTCCTTTACATATTGCGACTTCACCCCCGGGGAAATTGTGACGTACCTGAGTACTCTTCTAAAGTATGCTCGAATTAATTAATTTTCTGTTCTGAATGTTGAGTCGAAGAGAATGTTGCTAATATTTAGTATTATAATGAAAACAAAGCTTTGAGATAGGCCAAAAGAGAATAACATAAAAGGTAACCTTGGACTTCAAACACAAAGAATTAATTAAATATTATAAGAATATTTTTTAATTATTAATTATCGCAGCGAAGGGAAACATCGTGAGGAAACATGCATCATTGAGAGATTTTTACGACACTTGGACACGTTAAATATCCCAATACTCACACTAGGCCAGTGTGGTGAAATATAGCATACCTAACTCCTTCCATTCTAAGGAGATCAGGCCCGTAGCCATCAGACTAGTAAATGAAAAAAAGAAATATTGAATCCATTTTAGCAGCAAATTGGTTTTGTAGTCGAAACAATTACCTTTCTAAAAACAATAAAAGTGGAAGTTGATGTTCAATTGTTCTGAAACCTAAATGGCATAGTAAAATCAACTTTTAATCATTCAGTCTCACTGTTGGTTATCGGATTGCGGGCGAAACTCACTGAGCCAGGAAACATTTTAATCGAGAACGCGTAGTTACGGACCAGGGATTATCGTCATAGACTATGTTAAGCGAAATTAATGATTTCGGTTCTTCTGTTTACCTAAAACATTAAATTAAGGATTTGAATATATGACTAATTTTGCTGGTACAACGAAGATAACAGGGCTTACGTTTAATTAGAGCATTGTTAACTAGACAATGTTCAGGTATTATAATTTTGTTGCGTATCTATACTCCATTTACACACATAACGGCGGAATAACGTCTGTTATTGTGTTGTATTGTTCAAATTAATGAAGTTTAATATAGTAAATAGATTACATTCCTTTGTATTTATTGTGAAATAACAGAGTTTATTAGAACGATGAACGAAATAATGGTGACGAGATAACATTATTAAATTTGTCTAATGCAATGTGGATGGAATATTATTGTCCTATACTTATTAATTTTATGTATTAAACAAACATTGCTGGTCCAAACATTATACGTCCATAAGCTTAGGCACATTACGTAGAGCCTTATGGGAATTGGCGACATACTAGCACGGTCCAAACTTGTGTGGAAATCGACATTTACTTTACAAAACCTATTCATTTGACAATCAGAACGTTTTTATTATTTCCGTTGACATGCACGCTTGTGTAATCAAATATACCTTTTAAATCATTCACAAAGCATGGTCTTAAGTTAGAACTATCAAGACTCGAGTTCGGGTTTTCCTGTGAGGCTGTGTTCAGGCTGTCTCGCTCTAGCAAACAGCTCGGTGGGCCTGCAAATTTTCCGTCTCCTTCCAACTTGAGAAGGCTTGCGCGGAAAGAGAATGTGGGTAACGAACGACCTTTTGCCGTTATGGGCAAGCAGTGCGGCCCGTGCGTTCACCGGGAGCGGTACATTTGGCCGCGGACACACTATATCGCGTCGACAGTCTGACAAGCTGAAAAAAAAATTACGTAAATATTACACCACTCACGCATTGATTATGAAACGTCTGTAACTGTAAGAGTCCCGGATATCCCCACGTAACTGTGAGCTCGGTGCGTCCGCGTCAAGTTTGTGAAATCCTGTTTGACCTTAGTGATTTTATTTTATTATATTGTTTTGTAACCCTCTCCCGTGGTGTTCATTGTATCCATTTCTGTGTTTCTGTTGTGATTTATTTCTGTATCATTGGATTGTCACTGGAGTTGTTGGTGAGTTGACAAATATCTTTATCATTTGTTTTTAGCTTTCTAATAATATTATTTGCAATCATATATTATTATGGTTATATTAAAATTTTATATTATATAATTTTATTTTAATGCTACTATTTACTTATTTCGGTAGCATTGTGTAATTTTTTGACCTCCATAAGGAAACCGCCTAAATAGTGGATGTTTTTGAATGGGAGAACGATTAATTTTATTATTTTATCCAGTGTTAACCAGATTGCGTTAAAATCAACGTAACTTTATATATTGATTTGTAAGTTACCATGAATATTCCTTATTTGGCAAACGTAACATATTTTCTATAAGTCCTGAGAAGGATAAAGCTGCGTAAAGCTTTAACTATGTATAAATATATGTACATTATAAGCTTTAATCGGTAAATCTATTTTTATTTGTCCCTGACTTTTTTTATTCGCTTTTACTGTCCCAATGCTGGGCAAAGGCTTCTCTCAGTTCTTTCCATCTACCTGGAAAGAACTGGGGGACTAACTACTACTACTGCACCTCTTTGAAACAGCTGTTTTGTATACAACATGTACCTATTGCCTGGATGAAATTGCAGTTAACGATAAGGCTGGGTATAGGTCTTGTGTATAAGTATGGTGAGGAATGTAATATAATTATAATAAATAGGTATATGATAACTCGCCCCTTATTACATGGGACCTCTCGCCCCCTACTACATGGGACCTAATCATACCAGGGAAGTGTCCTCTGCCTAACCCTTCAGGGAATACAGGTGTGATGCTATGTTATGTTAAAAGTATATGATAAAAATGATAAATTCATTTTCTATAACTAATAAATAAATAAATAAATAAATAAATAAATCGTCCAATGCCCATCTACAATACCCATTTATTATTATTTTTTACGTTAATTTAAAGCACATTTTACATTGACAGTGGTGCATAAGTATATTGCATTGGATTTAAGGTCATATGGGTAATAAGTGATGTGGAGAGACGTTTGAGAATTGATGAATGGTCTATCAATCTGTTTTGAGCTAGATTTTACCTACCTTTGTTCAGTGCAACACTTTATAAGGAAATTTGACCTAATGCTCTTAACAATAAGGAGTGCATAAGGTCAACCGCCAAGGTTGATAAGTGTATCGACATGTATACATAATATATAGGTATAAATACTAGGTAATATGTGATTTTGGCCTCATTGATATGCACTATTCTATAAATTACATTGCATTTATTATTCGGGGCTTCCACTGGTTCCATTTAGGTGTCGTCATTCATAAAATAACCAAACTTAAGAATACACACATCACATACCCATAAATATAAACAATTGCTAGTTTGCCAAATAAATCTTAATAAAAATAACTGGAGTACCTAAGTAAGTAACTAGGCAGGTACTAATGGTACCATTATCTTAATTATTCAAGAACTAGGATCGGGATGTCTATACGTGCGGGATCTTTACAACCAAGGGCTATAGACTGAACAACAGTAGGATCAAGAATCAACACTAGATGCAGCTTGAAATTTTTTTTATTGCATTTCGTAATTACGTACTTTTTCAAAAAACTTTCCAACCTCTGGTAGTATCTCTGATCACACCAATAAGGTAAAAAAATACAGAATTGAATACAAAAAAAATAACCTTCTTGAATAGGACTTTAATTTTTCTCAATTGATTTGAAATAATGTTCCCAAGTCACGTACTTAAATAAAAGCATTTTAGCAATAAAATGAAAAAGTTTTTATAGAAAATGGATTTATCATTTTTATTAAAAAAAGATTTAACCTCTCTGTTCATGAAAAAGCTTTTAAATTTATATGTGAATACTTAATTTTTTTTATAATAAGTTTTTTTTTACATTTTAATATAATTCTTTTTTGATGTATATTATTTGACTATGATTAACAAAATGAGTTAATATTAAAAAAAACACTAAGAAAGGAGATGGACACAAATGAGAATTAAACTTTTCTTTTTAGAAATCTTATCATTTGGTAACAGGCTCTGTCACAATGCACGCAAATATTTGTTTCTGATGGGAATGGATCGATCGCACTTGGTCGAATGAAAGCGGCTACAGATCAACCTATGATATTCCAGTTTAAAATGATCTCGCGTTGTAAAGGCCTTCCATAAAATAAGAGGCCAGCGTAAACTATATTTGTATAGCTTGATGTATAACACCAAACATGCAAGCCTCTTTAACCCTATAGGTACCGCCAGCATTATTTCTCCATATAATTATTATCTCAATAATTCCATTAAAGGCTACGCAATGTAATCACATTGCTATTTTTCTTTAATGATATGATACGTAACGCGTATTATGCGTTAACTAGATCCGGTTGTAATGACGGTTGTGATTTGTCATTGTCAAATGGACAAGGTGTCGGTTTCAAGGGAACTCATGTTTTTGCTCAAGTACGTGCTTTAAACCTGTCTAGATTTGTTATTTTTAAGTATTTTAACTGTAGGAAATTTAACTTACAATTGCTACTTATTTTCCTATTTTTAGTAAGCTTGTATAAGGAAATCTTAAACGCTACATTGAATTTATTAATACATCATAACATTACCTATTGTCCCATGACGATTGTATTCCCCGTAGGATTAAGGAGAGATGTACTAATCCACTTCAACAGTTCGCCGGTATCTTCAGGTCCCATGTAATGCAACTAAACTTAAAACTGCTACTGAAAATTTAATGGAAAAAACCAATATCTAACACTTTGTTCAGGAACCCAAATCTGGACCTCTAGCGTAGCAGTTGCGGTTACGACCTAGTGGTCGTAGTATTAGGAGTAGTCTAGTGGCTAATGAGGCAGTGTTTTATTACCTACCTACATAATTATGGACTGCCTCGTTAGTCTAGTGGTCCCAGTCGCGACTGCTACGCTAGAGGTATTGGATTCGATCCCCAGGTCGAGTAAAGTATTATTTGGGGTTTTATATGAAATTCTCAGTAGCAGCTCGGAGTCTGGATTTGTGCCCGGTTAATGGCAATAGGCTCGCCACCTATTACAAGGGACCTAAACATACCGGCGAACTGTGGGTGTACATTAACACACATGTACACCTCTGCCTAACCCTTCGGGGAATAAAGGCGTGGTGGTATGTATATACATAATTATGGTCATTCATGGAGGCTTGTTCCAATAATAAATCTATCATACCATAATATTGGCAGGATCACCGCCTAATAAATTAATTTTAAGATTGAGGCTAGGGTGTAAAAGCTTTTAAGGAAAGATTCTAAGAAACCAATAAGAACTCAAATACATTAACATTCAATTTGTGTGGTGTATATGTTATTCCTTCATTACGTTAGATCCCATTAATATCTCATAAATAATTCACTTTAGAAATAAAAAAGGTCTGTAATATTATATTATTACTACTACTAATATATTGTGAAACAATAAACTTGAAACTTTTATTCTTATTTGACAGTATAAATAAAATACGTATTTACATATACCTACTGAATAATTTCATATTATTCGGTTTTTTTAAGTATAATTTTAGAGTATTGCGTTTTCTTTTCGACTTTTCATTATTCTAGGATTCCCATGCTATTATTTATACCTACCTTATGCACGAATCAACAGAACAATACTCTATTTACTTGGCCTCGGGGGTGATTCAATAAACCCTTGAGACGTTCGAGTTTAGCTAGAAAAGCTAAGTCAAGGCTTTGTTGGTCACTTAGACGATTTCTCCTAGAGAGAACTTCGCACATTTCTGCTTCAGAAATTGTAGAGCGACGCATTCCTTTCTTAACTATCTTTATTCCGCTCAAGTGGGTACTGGCGCTTCTAGATTCAATCTTGTTCACTTTGTGCGTTCAACATTGTACTTAATTACATTAGTCGTTATGTTCTTTTTCTTTTGCGTGGTGGTCGAAGCTCCTAATGACGTCCACATTAGTTATATGTGCGGTGTTAACAATATAATGTGGTACATGTACATCTATGTACATTTTGTACATAAAGCTCTAGAATTATAGACTTATGCGAAATAACATGATTCAGTCTTCTTCCTGCATGTTGAGTATGCTTGATGAATACCCGTAAATGCGCTTAAAACTGGAAAAAATATGGAACAATATTATTTAGAAACCTTGAACATATTCCACGTAAAATCAGGCACAACGCGTTACAGAAACATTTTTTAAGAGAGTCAAAAAGCTACAATTAAATACAAGGAGGGATTCTAGACTTAATACAGGAACATTCATTACTAGTCTACTAATTTACTAATAACCCGCGAATTAAATATTTTGTAATTTAATCACAAAATTGAACTACCAAAAAATCACTGGATGTTGTCAATTACGACATTAAGATTATATTGGAATTAAAATTAACTCATTTTACAGTACCCTGCTGGTCGCGACTGTACAATCTGTGACCCAGTCTAAGCAGCTCTATACTACACCGCTGATGTGAATGATGGTACCTAGTTCAATGCCTACGCTGTAATTCTCTATGACGTGCTTGCTTTAGTCTTGGGATATAATGCAGTGTGACATGACTTATCAGCCCCTTTGTTCTTGTGATTAAGTTTACATAACTACCTATAATTATATTAGATATACCTACGAATTTTGGTCTATTTAGGATCGTCCATATATATGCGATTAATAAAGGATGCCTCTACTCGATATTGATTAAGATTACATTCAAAGAAAATGAAAAATTCAAAAAGTCAAAATCTTGTAGGTATGTGTATTTGCAAATAATCTTTAAGTATTCTGCCTCATGCCTCAGCGTTAAGTCTTTGATTCGACTTCCAGGTCGAGCAGAGTTATTGGGATTTATATATATAAATAAATAAATAAATTTAATTATATTCATAACAGCTCAGAATTCGGACTGTGCTTTGTTAATAGCGATAGGCACGCCATACCACAGGACTTTAACATACCCGCAAATATATAATAATCTGCCCTTGCCTTTCTCGGCATTGTAGCGGAAGCTGCGGTAGCCTAATGGCTAGGGCGTCGGACTTGCGATCATGTGGTTGTCGGTTCGAAACCCACCCATTGCACTACCGACGTGAACCCACTCGTAACACAAGCATTTAGCTTAGTACGAGGGGTTAACAAGATAACTAGTAATGTGTGATCCACATTGCTAGTAAGCTTTTAAAAAAAAATGTATGTCCGTACTATGGTAACTTTCATTAATAAGTAATTATTACTCATACCATTCCAATAAAAATATATATAATATTTAAAAGTATGTGGACCTGCCATACCATGGAAAATGAAATATATGCAGAACTTTGATATGCTGCGACTGACATTCAAACGTCATCTAACTTGCAACAACAACTATTACAAGAATTGCCGCAAAAAAAAAAAAAAAAAAACTATTACAAGAACAACCTTATGTTAATTATGACATTGAAGAAGTCGAAATGCGTGGGCGGAATTAGATAATTCTCCATTTGAATCTATGAATCACTACTCAAGTCAAACATATCCGAGGCCGGTCTGTATCCGCCTTTGATGCACTATAGCTTTTTTATGACGCAACTAAAGTACGCACTAATCGGGCAAAGGTATCACGCACAGAGCCTTAAGCCTTTGAAAAAGTAACGAATAAAACTACGGTGACTATACACCTACGTGCAAAGATTTACGAATCACTTTTTCGTATATTTTAAAGATACGAATATATCTTAGAGTTGGTATGTAACGAGAAAGTTATTCTCAGTACATTCTTCACAGAAAAAATGGTACTTGAAGCTAAAAAAATATACGTACTTAAATAAACATCTTATGGCGTGGGCATAAGTACGTTTAGACTTGTCAAACTTTCAATTAAATGTAATTGAAATGAATATAGGAGGTAAATCTGTCAGTAGCAAAAATGATTTTTGGTAATAAAATAAAAATTACATCTTCTTTTGTAAAATATTTTCAGTAACATTTATTTAAATAATTGATGTTTCGTTTTCCATTAAGCCTTTAATATATGTGTTACTATACTTAATTTAAGATCTTATTCATATTCACCTCTTGATGTTTAGTCGTTTTAGAACGTTACAATTGTAATCTAAATTCAGAACGAGGTATTCCAAAATGGATGTTTCATCTCTTAATTGCAAATTAGTTAAGGAACTAACATCAATTCTCTTCTATTTAGTGGAATTAAAGCTAATTTCCGAGTTGACGCGAATTGCTCCCACGGCGGTATAACTTTACTTGTGTAATAAACTTACTATTTTAACGCTGATACTCAAATTAGTTGAAATAACGCTCTTCTGCGGTCTACGGAAAACAAGTTACGTATGCCAATGTATTATTGTATAAGATAGGTATATAGGTACAAAATGGGTCATTGGATAATCCATTATGTTCCCAATTTCGGCAGTAAATTACATCTCCGTCCGAACGCTATCCCGGCCTATTGTCAGATGTAAATTGCATTTAAAATAAGATAAAATAAATACCTGAAGCATACTATGGAGTTATGGAACTACATTTATCAAACAGTGAACAAACTTCAAAAAAGAGATTTAATCGTGATTACAGAAGGCAATTTGTTAAGTGTGCAAGAGTTAACATAATAATTAGTAATACAAACTAAACGGTGTTACGTGACTGTGTAATTTTTTTTGTTAAGGTTTGTTATAAAGTGTTCACTTCACTCAGTGTTCACTGCGCACAAAAGTTTCGCTTATTTGTCCGCCGCAAGGCTTGTAGTTGGGTAAACAACAAATATAGATTTTGTTCAATTTGGTCAACATATATACTTATAAAGGTTAAGTTTGTAGGCAAAAATATTAGTTTTTAGTTTGTACGTTTACTTTCATAACTCTTGCATGCATATCCTCACCTTTCAAAATCTCGCTTTGATTATACGTATATTTTAGAATTAACTTAAAGAACTTAACTGTTTTTTTATGTAGTTTTATACAGGTGTTCTTCATATTAGATACGCATATATAACACGTATATCAAAATATTTAGGATAAATGTATATGTCATATTACATACGTAGATTCTGAATACTTTTTTTTTTTTATGGGATAACTCGGCAAACGAGCAGGCGAGCTACCTGATGGTAAGTAGTCATCGCCGCCCATGGACATCTGCAAAACCAAAGGAGTTGCAGATGCGTTGCCGAGCCTATTTAGGGAAAGGGAGGGGAAGGAGAAAAGGAGAAGGAAGGGGATTGGGGGAGGAATTGGGCCTCCGGCCCTCTCGCTCACCGAACGAAGCGCAGTAACGAAACGCTACTACTCGGACGTCGGTCTTCTGCGAGAGTGTGGTACTTCCCCGGTCAAGCCGGCCCATTCATGCTGCGAACAGCGTGGCCCTACCACAACAAAATATACCATCACGCTTGTTTTCCCCAAAGGATTAGGCAGAGATGTACTGCACACCCACACTTCGCCGGTATGTTTGAGGTCCCATATAATAGGTGGCGAGCCTATTGCCAATAACCGGGCATAAATCTAGACCCCAAGCTGTTACTGCAACACTTTTCTCGACCTGGGAATCGCAGGACCTCTAGCGTAGCAGTTGCGACTAATGAGGCAGTGTTTTTTTAAGCTGGTAGATTTTACAGCGTACTTAGCAATCAAAGTAGCCATAGATACGTTTATAACCACAAATGGATAGACTTATTAAAGTTTACTTATAAGAGTTAAACGCACGACCTTGTTTTATGTATACTTGTTTCTGTTGTTTGTTGTCTCATGTAATTAGTATGTAATAGACACTTATTCCCTTGGAGGATGCCACAACAATATGACGCAACGTCAAGCCTCCGAAGTGATTGCATAAGGACGTTCACTGACACAACACTGTCTTAGCAATGAGGCTTCAAAATTCCTTCGGGTATTTGTCATTAAACGGGACAAGAATGAGTCAGATGTCAGTGACTTCGTATCCAAACTTTTCGCACGGGTATTTTTTGACGGCTTTGCTTGTGGTTAGGTTTATGTAAAAATCTTCCGCTGTAAAACTAAAATTACATACCAACTCGCGCCTTGTAGTCCCCGAAGGGTTAGGGAGAGCTTTATTGCTAGTTTTAACTATCAGTTCGCCAGTTGTTCGTAAGTTAACTTAATGCAATTGCATGTATTAGGGCACGAGGCTGACCCTGCTATGACCGATAATTTTGCTTGACACGGGAATCGAACCCGGGATATCTATGCCAAAAATGCATAAAAAAAATAAGGCAAATATATTATAGATGCCTATATATTAGTTTTTAGTTTGTATATACGTTTATAGCTGATGATAAATATGTATTTGCACAAAATTGATTTGCTACAACAAGTATTTGCAATGTCAATTCATGTTGCGTTTCAATTATTTTCAAGTTCTTGTGAGATATTTATGTTAATTATATACATAAAGACCATGCTTTCAATCTCCATTTGAAACGAAATAAGATGATTCATAATATCCCTGTATTTCAAACTTGGTAAGGTAACCGTTGTTAAACAGTTATTTAAAACAATCATAATGTTTTGTTAAAGTTCGTTAAAGCGTCAATTCATCAAGCTTTAACTTTTATGGTTAAATAGGACAACATTTAAATAAAAGAAACTGCTTCGGAGCCATACGAAGAAATAAGAACGGTTATCTCCACCAAAACTGTCAGGTAGGTTCTTAGTGAACTACTAGTGATGTGGAAGATAAGTAAATGCCATGAATTTAAGCCACTGTTGTAGATTCTACTACAAATCTTGGGGTTTTAATCATTGTGACCTACCTACTTACCTACTGTTCTCAGCTCTTTTGACCTACACCAGTTTTATAGGCAACTTTACATAGGTACATTTATGCATAGGCCTATAATTGACTGAAGTGGTTAGATCCTTTGTATAATATTTCCTCATTTTTATATCGTGGTTTAAATTTATTTGAATCTTCATTGTCATAGCAGCCTATCGTCATTTTATTATTTGGTTGGTTTAATTTATTTTATCAGATACATAATTTTGAAATAAACTAGAAATAGTAGTTAGATCCTTTGTTTAATATTTAATAATTTTTATACCTTGGTTTTAATTAAACCAACCAAGGTTGAATTTTATTTATTTATTTCAGTTAGGTACATTTAAACATATTTATAATAAATACTAGGATATGGCCCTAAGCAAATATCTGTAAAACTGTGAAATGAAATATCAGGTATTGGGAAGAGAATTATCCGCTCAATACAAGAGAATTTGCTCGACGGTGGAAACTTGGGTGCGCGGCGCTAACTGAGCGGATCCGTGATTTCACTACGCACGCGACTCCGCGAAAGTCACGAATAACTCTGGAACGCTCGGAACCAATTAGTCGGTAAATAGGTCTACCACAATAGAGTAGTACGTCGCTACTAATACATCATATTTCTTGTCACGTATTAGGTTACCGTTCCTTTGTTACGTGGGCCACTTTCAGTCTGTGAATAGAACCGAAGGACCGGGATGTGAGCTGAATATGATTAATAATAACTTACGCATAAATACTAACTGTGAATGAATCGATTGGACCTGTTTTATGAGCGCGTTACCTCGCGTCTGTTTATATGGGACGCGGTACACTTAGTGGTCGTAAATTAAAGTGACCTAGCAATCGATGCACAGAACTCCTACGATGGAAGTTTGCAGTTTGAGTAGACATTGTACTAAACTTTACTATATAATAAGGGCTTCTTCGCATTGGGTGCTCTTTTCGCGGAGCGATTGTTTTTTTTAGAAGTGTATACAATGCAGACACCGCGAAATGGTGACGGGAGTACTATGACTATGCTTTTACAATGCATTAGCGTTTCAAAAATGGTCTACCATCATCGTCCTCGTCTATCGTGTTTATAATACATTAACATAAACATACCATCACGCCTGTATTCCCCGATGGTTTAGGCAGAGGTGTACTTAATGTACACTCACAGTTCGCCGGAATTTTTAGGTCCCATGTAATAGGGATCGAGCATATTGCTATTCACCGGGCACAAATCCAGACTGGGGATCGAACCCAAGACCTCTAGCGTAGCATTTGCGATTGGGAGCACTAGACTAACGAGGCAGGCATGTTTATAATAATTAGGTTTAATTGTCTTTTTAGTAAAGTTTCGCAGAACCTGCGTATGTAGGTAACATACGCAGGTGCTACGAGGGGTCTATGCAACCGCTACGCGGGGTTTACGCGGGACGTACCCAGGCGCTACGCCTTAAATTATTACTTTAGACAAAATCCCCATATGAACATACCCTATTCACGTAGTCTGGCAAAAAAAGGGTGGGTGGCTTTAGGGATTTCTTAAATTAGGTCAACGTTAAAAAGTACTTTGTTGTTACTTAGCATTTTTATTCATTTTTTACGTAGCATTTTTTACGAAAAATACAACCAAAAACCGAGAACAGGCAATTTCATTACTAATAATTTCAAAATATTTCAGCAACATAAAATATTCTTTTATACGTACCTATCTCATTTAGGCTCCTTTTAAGTAAACTTGATTAAGTTACCGGCTTCTTTGAAGTAAATCTTACGTGTCGTCAGAGACAACATTTTCTTACTTAAAACCCAAGGTAAAGAGAAATATGATGAAGTACAAACCCTTACCTTCAAAATAGGTATACTTAACAATGCCAATTTCGAAATACTTCAACATTTATTCGAATAGTTACCTAAATAATTATTAGAGTGTGTAATTTATACGAAAAGTACCTAATTAAAAAATGTGTTGAACACGTTCCAGTAAGTAAGCTAAGGTACATTAATTTATGTGAAATTATTACACGATCTTTATGCATTATTACAAGTAACAAAACAAACAAGTATGACAACTCGATACGCAATTATTGGAGTTGTTGACTTTGAGCAATTTGTCGAATATCTTCAGAGTCTATCGCTAGACACTAAATACGTTTATCTAGCTTTCAGATAAAGGTCTAAATCTAAACGATGTGATTGCTATTTTACTACAAGCTTGCCTAAAAAGACTACTTTTGAGGACTCATTAGAGGAGCTCGTGGCTACGTAATGACTTCGTTGATCAATCAATCTAAAAGGTGCACTCACTATTCTACCTCTCGTTAGGGCAGTGGTTCCAATTGTCATACAAACACCAATAATAATCGTTTGTGGTCGTCAATTCAGAAAGCCTGCTAATCAGAATATCCTTAGGATATAGATATTGTCCAGAAATTGGGTAACGAGGGTCTGATGGCAGCCGCATAAGATTAAATTAGAACTCGACCCCAACATAATGGGAAAAAAGGCTATTAGAATCAAATGATGACTCATAACTATGATTCAAATAAACCAATAATCTACTCTGAAATCTATGAATTGGAAACTATGGATTCTAAAAATGGCTTCATTGGACTAATGGGCGCTAGGGGGGCAGAGATTGAGATCTTGGGCTGGATTACGTCAGGAGAATTTCAAGTCATAGCTCGGAGTATAGATTTGTGCCCGCTCAATGGCATTAAATTCACCCTTTATAACATACGACTTAAATTCATGCCAGGTTTAACGGGCTCGTACTTTTGTAGACGTTCGCCTAACCATACGGCGAATTAATTGCATTTCGAGTTAACAGTTTTTTTTAAGCGGCGATAGCCTAATCTAGGGCGTCGGACTTGAGATCATGTGGTTCCCGGTTCGAAACCCACCCATTGCACTACCGACGTGAACTCACTCTTAACACTAGCATTTAGCTTAGCACGAGGGGTTAACAAAAATACTAGTAATGTGCGATACCCATTGCTGGTAAACTGGTAAGCTTTTTTAAAAAAGAATCTAGGAAAATTTATGTGCACAGTTACCACATAAAAATTCTTTTTTTGCGCTATGACCAATCGACCAATTCACGTGTTTGCCATTCGGAAACACATTTTACTTTATATGTTTTTCCGAACCAAAAATCAAAGCAACGCTTTTGTACCACGTAATTTGGGACAGTGTTTTTTTAGCTGCCTAGGCAGGCAAAAAGGCTAGCCTCTTGCTAATCTATTTTGTACTCTAAATTATATGACGCACTAAACTGCTTTTCGTCCGTAACCGTATTGATATCCTTAATTATGAGAAACGTCTATCATAGTATGACGAACCTCGATAGATGTCTCTAAACGCCAACATTTTGTGGCAGTCGGGACTGGCCAATCACCTAAATTCTTAAATTTTTCTCTCATATACAAATTGACCACAGCAAGTATAGGTTATCTCACGGTACAGTTGGCTTGTTGTAATGAATAAGGTAAGTTCAAATCTTTTATTATGTCCAGGTTTTTCGCAACTATGTGAATGTGAAATTGCACAATAATATTTAGGTGTACGTTTTCCTCGTCTCATCTTTGACACCGCTTATTCAATCGTCTAATCTTACTAGTCCGAGGCAATGTAAAACCTTCGCGCCTTGAAGAGCTCTCTTGTGCGAATTTTCCTTTTAAATATTATACTTCAGTTGCTTCGTTGCATAATTTCATATTTCTATATCTTTAGGGGTTTTGTGCGATCTATTCATTGTAACCTAAGTATTTGTTTGTACTCCTAGTTATATTCTCTATTACCACTGGTTTATTTTCATTTTCTGATCTGTTTACTACTTTTAATATTGATTATACATACATTAAGCAGTCAGGAAAACGCTAGACTAAGAGGTAATTGGCCTCCCAAATCGCCCCATTAATTGCTCCGCTAATCAATCACTTACATTAAATGAAATATTATTTACAATCCTACAAATTATTAAAGCTTACATAATTTTGTGTATTTCTTTATAATGTAAATAATTATGTAACGCAATTTTTTTTCATTAATTTTATACTTGAATGTTCATTTAATTTGTAGCTAGACCTTTTGTTAAGCTCAACATTATTTCCATGTCGATAAATTAAAACTCAACTCCAAAAAAATCGTAACATTAATTTAATGTTTTTGCCTTTTTAGAGTAGTCCGGGCTCACGCAATGACATTGGCTTGAGTCCAAGATGTCTCGCCAAGGTTCAAAGACTTGGTACAAGTATTTTTTGTCTGGAGTATAATGCTATCATTCTCCTTGAGATAAGGCAATAAACGCCACTTGAAAGCAAAGCTCATTTATTTGCGGAAGACACTGCAGAGGCTCCTTTTTAATTTCCCCCACAGAGGATTTCGCCCCCACTCAATTATTTTTAAGCCTTATTTAGGGATAATTGAGGCTAGTTCATTAAATTAGGGTACCCCTGATGTTTATTATTTAGCATCTTATAACAAAAATAAATTAAAGTATTTCTATGATTAGTTCTGTAATTTAATGTTAATTTTGTAGGTATGTATATTTACTGATACATAAATAAGTTTATGTATATATTCATCTTTCTTCGTGTTTTTAAGTAATTCATACTTGTTGAAAACTTTAGAAAATAAAAGTGCTTTTATCAGATGAGCAACGGTTTGTTTATTTAGAAAAGGAAAAATGGTTCATAAAACGAACAGACGCTAAAAGCTTGTGACTGAAGAAATATTTTCACACTTCACGCTTTACAACATTTGACGGACCTTCATCGTATTCCATTCGTATTAAAAAGAGGGCAATTTGAGTACCAAGCGTGGCAGTGGATACGAAAAAATGAAAACATTATTCAAGAAAGCTTTTCGCCATAAAATTAGCAACGACTGTAGCGAATCAAACATTTCCATTATTTATAATAAGTTGAGAGCACAGGAGTAGCATCGAATGTAAGAACACTTCCTCCCCGACAGCGTCTTGAATCTTTTTGTTTTGCTTGCGACATCGCCGACTCCCCCGGGGACATCAATCCGTCGTGTTCGGGATAAAAGTTGGCTCAATCTAAACATTAACTAAATTTTCTTGCGGAATAACGGTATACATATTGAAGAGGCGTGTTTTTGGAGTTGACGTGCCGTTTTCCTCCTAAATGGATCCTATTTTTAGTATTTTGCGTACGCACACAGTGAGTCTGCCTAAGTAATAGCCATTCTTAATAATTTTGGAAACTTCAATTGCGTTGTAAAGTAACTCTTACTTAGACCAGGATTCCGGAATAAAACTAAGAAGGTTATAATCTTTACCTTCAAAGGCTTCGGTAGTCTTCGGGATTAGACCGGGGAATGTGGGATTCTTACCGATTAAAACTACACGGGTGGCCACTATCACTATATAAAGGTGCTGTACTTTCACTGTATTTTCTTCAAAAGACTACCTCAAAATTTCCCTTTCCACATCCCTAGAGTCTATACCTGACCTAGCGCACACTCAAGTACTGTGTTTGCGACTGAATGAGACGATTGTGACTCTTACGCAATTTAATAATAAAATGGAAATCGAGAACCTATATTTCAGATTTCGTAAGAAATTTGCATAGTAATGTCACCTACACTCTAATAGGCTTAGCGAATGATTCATAAAATTGTGGAAAACGATTTTTTTGCAAATAGATGCGGAGAATCTCCGCGTGAGAAAGTATCAGTTGTGTTTCACAGATTTCTAATGCAAATATCAATAGTTGGCGAACAAATACTTTCTAACTCGTCAGTTTACTTTCACCTCTAATTATGGAATCTGTGGCCCTAAAATATTTCGCATGCATCGATCATAATAATTAATAATATAATCCGTCATGCATAATCAATCAATGGGACGGGTAAATTATATAATAGATATTATTGTAACATACCATCACGCCTGTATTCCCCGAAGAGTTAGTTAGAGGCGTACTGCTGTACACCCACTGTTCACCGGTATGCTTAAGTCCCATGTTATAGAGGGGAGCCTATTACTATTAACGAGGCACAAAACTATGAATTTCATAGAAAAACCCAATTACACTTTGCTCGACCGGGGAATCGAACCCAGGACCCCGACTGTAGCAGTCGCGCTCACGACCAATGAGACAGGACTAATGAGACAGCCGAGACAGGCAGATATAATTGTATTCCATTGAATTTTATTATTATACTCTAAATAATATTAAACACTGCATATTATGTATGCCGCAATACGGAATTAATTTGAAGAAGATTACCGTAAGATCTATGATGACAGGGCTATTTAAAAAATATAAAATTCACTTTGTCGTCATTCGTTTAGCAAATAACTGAAGCATTTTTGTGAGTGGATCATTTTGTAAAATAAGGTTTCCATAATCGTGTAAACTCATTTACAATTACACATTCCGCTGAGGTATCACATGTAATAACAATTATGTAAATAGCTAAAGCATTAATCCATGTACCTAGTTATTTTTTACCCAACTGCCGTAGATAGGGTAATGTAATTAAGCTATACTGAATTTTGCCAGTGGTATCACTGTCATGCCATGGACTTTTTGATACAAAATGTAGCCTATTTATTTTCTTCTCCAACTTTCGGTCTACCTTAATACTAGTAATGATTAAGATAATGTAATGGGATTAGCAAATGGACAGTTTTTCTGCCCCTGCATATTCTATAACACCGAACTGAAGCGGAGGCATGAAGACATTTGGGAAAAATTCGGAGGTTTCTTTTTAGGAATTGATTGGAAAACCTCCTGGCATCTCATTTTATTTATTTTTGTCTCAGTTGATTTTTTATTAATATAATATGTAGATTGGTGTAAAAATCAGCCGAGACTTTAGTATCCCAAACGTATCATATCCGACCTGTCAGGCCGTTTGGCTTGTGTCTGGCAACCCTATTCGCGGCAGGCGACATTGGCACGCGCGGAATGTGACCGCGTCGCAATGCCTTATGTTAACGGCGGCGAAGCGGGCCGCGGGGGTCGGCAGCACCTCGCACTGGATCTGCCGCATCCAACCCCATGAATCATTTATGCATCGACGGATAAACTGCTTTATCTTCTTTTTGTCTACGTGAATCAATGTTTTTATTCGTTTTTCTTCAAGTAAAAGGATTTTGGACGGTTGAGATAAGGTGAAATATTATAGGAACAAAATAAATATTATTTCGTATAAATCTTTGTAGTATTATTACATTTTTGAACAGCTACACGTATCTTTCCTTATAAAAACTTAGGGAGTTTGTACTTAACTATAATATAATGGTCGCTCTAGATTCCACACCGTTCACACTTGATTTCTTGAACGTTATTATTTCAACATGGTTAGATAAGTAGCAGGTATTCATAAATATTACAAGGTACTAGATATCTGATTATTGCAATGAACACCGTATGTTCTTAATTAAATCTTGCAAAGTAGGTGAACTGGGTTTAATCTTAGTATATCAGCGATTGCTAATGATAATTAATAGTTAGCATGACTGACCACCTGTCTTTATCTATGTCATATCGTAATCATCATTATCATTCTAGTCTTTACCCAACTATGGCTTCCGAACTCGGCTTCCAGGATAATCTGCTGTGGCTAAATATGCATATTTTAAAAGCTTTATGTTTGCTATTAGACCACTGCAACGAAATTAGTGGTATCCTGGGAAGAACGTACCGCAACCAAATTGCGGATGTTCTTAAAAAAGGCCAGGTTCCGAGCACCCTAAACCGACGGTCATGCATGAAGAGATTAATGAATGTAGAGGAAGCGAAAGTAGTGTGCCAGGATCGTAGCAAGTGGAAATCTATAGTCTCTGCCTACCCCCATGGGAGACAGGCGTGACAATATGTATGTATGTATGTATGGGAATAAACCGGGTTTCAGGCTCTCGGGTCTCCTGCCTACCACTAACGACTTATCATTGTACTTTGTCACATTCAGCAACAAGCAGAGAGCAATTTCGATATTCTCAAAATTGTCACCCATCCATAGACTGACCGCGAGAAGGATAGCTTAATCTATCCGGTTAAGTAGATTAGTGTAGTTTTCACGTTGCCACGAGACCCTTCAGCCATTAGTCAGTAATGTGGTTAAGGTTTCATTACGATGTATTTCTGTTTTAATAATTAGCAGACACAAAAGAAAAACAATTGTTACTACCCTCTGGATATTGTTTTCGCCATAAATCTACGACACGTTAAATTCAAATTTGGTTATACAATGGTTTGTTTGAAAGTGTAAAGTTTTATATTGTAGGTAGGTACCTATAGTATGTATTTATAATAAATGTAAAATAATATAGAAGGCAAAATCATCTTAATGCGCAACTTTTGAACCAAAGTAATATAACTTTTAACAACTGACAAGAAAAATGGAGCTTACATTTCAAGCTACATATTGCTTCCTCCCGCCTGCCTCCTCCGTATATGAAAATATCTTACTCGGAGGTACTTTTTGCGTCAATCCACGCCAGAGAGCGCCGATCCAAGACAATATTGAAATTCTCCCGCCCGCGCTATCGATAAATATCGGGAACTCACTATTATATTGTAAATCGAAACTAAATCAGATGCAGAACGTCTTTTAAATTGATGCAACGCACGCGAACTGAATAGATTTTAAATAAAGCAGTATTTTGTTCCATATATACGTACCATTCTCACTGTATCTTCGAAAGGTAGGTGTAACAATTGTCACTCATCTAAGCTGTTTTAGAGACAACCTGGAAATGAAGGGGAACTATATTAATAATATTATTTAATAAATCATTATATTTTGATTAAAGTGGCAAAATATATTATTTCTTATGTTGTAAACTATATGTGTACGAAGTATATTTCACTCCGCTAAATTTCAAAGATTTCGAGCGTGCGTTTTGTAAATTACCTGCAATGTTATCTAAAAAATAATTTAGCATTTCAATTGTTGAGCGATTTCTTAACTGAAATTATGAAACATTTAATTATATTTTTGTTTCAGCGTTTCTTAGTCAGACTGTTAGAAATTGTTGAAGAAGTAATAATTTAATCTTTCATTAAATTACCAAAATCATTTTAGCATATAATTGCCAAGAAACTTGACACAGAATCGGTACGAAAATATTTGTTCAAACCAACAATTTGACTCAAAACAAGTTAAACGTTTCAAAACAAAAAACATATAAACTTTCTCCTATAGTTTGATCAGATTAGACATTCACCAGAGATAGTGAAAATGTAGTATTTCTGTTCGATTAAGGCGAAATAAGTCCCAGTCGGTCGTGTAAACGTGTCTTGACTAAAAGGAAAAACAGTTTTCGGCGTGAAAAGCTCAGATATTTAATTTTATTTAAATATAATTGAATACTAATAATACCAGTCAGTGAATTATGGAAGCGAAACTAGATTGACTAAACTTGATTCCATAAAAAAGTCGCAATTTTTCCTTAAAGCTTTCATTTTGTAAATAATACATTTAGGGAAAAGCAGATTAATTCGACCGGGATTGAAGTTATTTTCATTAAAATTTGTATACATGTTCCCTAATATATACCTCAGGGATAATTATTATTTTTAGTAAAGCATATAAAAAGAAATGTATATCAAAATCACGCAGGCTAACCATACTGGCCATACAAATACACGATACGATGACACTTCGCCTTCAAACATTCTACGGCGTAGATTCTCATGTAGGTAAATACAAAGAGAGAAGTTGTTGACTAGGAAACTGGACGTGTTTGTGTCAAAACAAGTGATAATAAAACTGCAAGTGACATGAACATTGTCGCTTGATGGCAGAAGTAAACTTTATTGTGTCCACACTAGACATAAAACTTAGATACTAGCTTTTGCGAAGACGCAATCTTCGTAGGTATGCGTTATAAATGTAGAGCAACTTATTTTTGGGACAAACAACATTTTCTAAACTAAATCTTGTGAGAAACCTCTAAATTTAGAGTTGTCTTTATGACTAGATATCGTTGAATACAGGTTTATATTAAAAGTTATTTTAAGTAAGGTTTAACATGGTTTTGAATTAGGTCCACGGACGGTATGGGCACAAATATTTGTATGACGGTATTCGTTCTATATCGGATTATTGTGTATGTGAAAATGTGTTTTTGCATGTACCACACTATAAAAAAACGAAACGAAGAAAAGGAATCGTCATCCTGCTTGCACACAATATATTTTATCAGATAAATAGCACACACAATATGTTATGAACTAATAAGTTCCAAGCAAGTGCTTTTAAAGAGCGACTTAACAGAATCTTATAACTACTTACAGGATAAATAAAGTTAGTCGAGTACAGCATAAAACGGCTTAAAGTGAAATATGCTTTGTAGGTGAGGCAATTTTCCTGGCGGTTCCGTCTCTATAATACGCGACACTATATGAAATGTTGCTATTTTTGAAATTTTTGTTACTTCACTGGTCAATACGAATTATTTATTTATTTGTTATTTTATTTCCTATGAAATGCTTGTACAGTAGTACCTACACCTCTGTTTTGCCCTTCGGGGGATACAGGTCATGTTATCCTACATCTGTATATAATACATTGCGTCAGGTAGTCAATTAGTTTTATAGTTATTAATTTTTATTAACTTAATTAATTATACTAATAATAATTAAATTATTGTGTATTATGTAACAGAGTATATATTTTATATATTATAACTACGTTTTAAATTCTATGCTCTAATTGCAATCCGAGTTCAATGTTCTATTATTTTTAGAGCTGTAAGTTAATTAAATAAGAATCCTTGAAATATTTTTTATCTATGTGCAACAAATCATTCAAATTTTATTGTAGTTTCCCTGTTTATGTGTCTATATAATATAAATATTTATAATATATACGATGACTACAAAGTCATATGTATGTTCGGGACTTGTAACTTGTTTGTCCCTACAAATATTATTATTTTTCATATCGAAATCATTTCAATTATTATTTTAATATAAATATAATACGTTATGGTAATTTCTTTGGTAATTAATTAGATACCCATTTATTTATCTTCACTATTACTTTGAACCATCGAACCTAATTAATAATGTTTTTTTCTCAAATAAGTTGTGCTAGTGACGTGCTCGTTACCTTAATTAAATAATTTCATATCTGAGCACTTAATTCCAAGTCTTGGAAACCAGGTAATTTCGTTCAAAAGTCAATTAAAGTTGGAAGCTACAGGCTCGACTTAAGTGACTTCCTAAGCTCTGACTTAGATTGTTATTTTGTACATAATTATGCTAAGAAATAATAACTTTGATCTTCAAGACTAGGTATATCATGAAGATCGAAGAGATAACGTCATGTAATAAATTATACAGTTCCGTTTTTAAAGTATGTGCACTTTGTGCTTGTGTGCAGATTTATTAAATAGAAATATAATTATATTATTAGTCCGTGCGAACCTTTAGTTTCTCACGAAACATAAACCTAACATCTGTACTTTAAATCGATAACCCCTTATTGGAGCTTGCCATAAAAACAACTAGTCAGACGTGTACCTACTTATATAGATTATTTGCAGCCTAGTGATATGACCAGGGATGGCCAAGTTATTGATTTTGAGATCGATCCTAAAGCCCACTCTTGTATGTTTTCAAAATTATTCTTATTAATTATTTATAAATGACAACTCATATTAGACAAAGGAAAACATTGTTCACCTGCATGCTTGACACTTTTTTGACGGCGTGTGAAATCTGCCAGCCGGCACGAGACAGTACACTATAAGCTTCGTAAGCTCTGGCATTGTGAGATCCGTGCCCAACTGCGGGATATTAAATATTTCGATGTTGACTTATACAGATTGTAGACAAATAGGTCCAAGTGACTCAATATCGGGCATAGAAATACCAGCATAAATTTAGATTCAAATGACGTAATCACCGCACCTTCTACAATGAACATTGATGATCTCAGGGTCAAGCTATGTTAGATTATAATATACATATTTGCAGTCAAACCATATCCTATTCGGTGTAATTAAAGGAGAAAAAAATAATCTAAAAAGCATATTTCGGGGTTTAAATTGCATAAAAAGACCGAGTTAATTGCAGACACTGCGCTGTGATACGCTAAAATAATTGGATAGTACACAGCTGCTGATAGCACCGGAATTTCCTCGTTCATTGTCAAGCATTTCCCATTAAAGCCGGTGTGCCGTCCCCATGACGAATCAAGAAATTCACAAAGAGGCGAGACCAGTGGCCGAACTCAGTCAGCTACAGACGCTCTTCACTTCTGTTAATGACATTGGAAATCGACCGGGTGACTGTACGATTTTTCGGTGCCTTTATTTAGTGGAACGTTCCAAACATTTCCCGTTCGCTAATAATTATTTTTCTGCGCGAAAAAACAGCATTGATCTTTGAGGTTTTGCCAAACCAAATTAAGGATCGATATCGGATTTTTTGCGACCATAATTGACATCGTGGTCGTATTCAGTCACATTAAAAGTAAAAAAATTATATCGAAGAATAATTGATCTGGTTATTTTGTTTACATCATTATTTATAAATTGAAAATTTGATACTTATAAATACAAAATAACTGTTTATTTTGTAACGTATTTTCATTATATACCCGGAAGAATCAAGCGAGCTGTAGAAATTGAATGGAGGAGATGGTACTAATATTGACCTTTTTCAAGCCTATTTGTGTGATGTATTTGCCTGAAATGCCTTTGCCTGAAATGATGTATTTGCCTGAAATAACTGTACGAAAGGCCTCTTTCGAGGCCTTTAGTACAGTTATTGTTTATGCCGTCCTACGCCGTTCCGTGTGTAAACACGGGTCATTTATTTTACATTACACCTATTCATGATGGAATTAATGTCGCGTTATAAGGCTATATTTGGATAATGTTTTCAAAGCCGAAAACGCCTACATGGAGTTTGTATTGGAAACTTCTAAATACAGTTTCTTTGAATCATAAATTAGTTACATTTTCGTGTTTCAATTTAATAAATATATAATTTCTGAAATCAGTTTCATTTCATGTGAATTTCATTATTCAGTTAAATTTGTATTCAATAAAATTTTGATGATATATACCTACTCATATCCAATAATTTATAGTATTTCAAATGTATAGTATTTAAAGCCAGCTAGTGCCAAACGTATTAATATGCAAAATATATGCCGAAACCAGTTTTACAAGTTGCTAATATTGCCAAAGCATAATCGATGCGAATGCTTCGAGTAGTGTTGATAAACAAGTTTAGATCACGAATCACGCGCAGGTATGGCATTTGAACGGCGACAAGGCGTGGTGGGCCGAGGTCGCCGAGTACTCGCAACTGAAAGTGCGACCACTCAGTGGCCGTAGGATTTAACTAACTACACGCATAGATTACAAATTAAAACATTGAAAGAAGGTGCATTGTTCCATTACCTATCTACTCCTTGTTTTGGCTGCATTGAGTAATTCCATTGCAATTAATTCAAATTTGGAATGTTTATAAGTAGACTCACTAGTAAAATATACTATGCATACAAGAGAGGAATTGTACGGGTTCAAAATATGAGTTGAATTAGAGAAAAAACTAAATATGTACCTATTTTAGACAACGTGTCGTAAAATTCAAATTTATAAAAAATCTCAAACATTGCAAAGTTGTCACTAGAAGACTATTTTGCAGAAATCAATATAAATTATATAAGTTAATTCATCATTTATTTAAAGAAAGTAACTTATTTTTTCTTAAAATGAAACTTATCGAGTGAAACTTCTGTACTTATCCATTTTTGTGGTCAAGACTAAAACTAGGTAGTTAGGTTAGACGACTGTTCGCCTAATTATAGCAAAGGAATTATCTAGAAAATGTGTGTTTATCAGTATTGCTACGTTTAAACAGAAAGTGTTTTGCTTCAAGTCACATTTAAACCGACTAGATTTTTTAATAATATGATATTAGTACTAGTAGTAATATGTTGGTAGTAGTAACTAGTTTTGTCGGTTATTTCCATTCTGTGAATGAAACTTGAATGGCAAAAAACTGATCATTTGAAAGTATACTACATTGTGGAATGCAATAAACATTGAGTACCTATTGAGTATTGTTAGCTTTTCTTTACTAAAGTTTTCCATGAATTGCTGAATCATAGCTATAACGAGACTAAGACACACTTTAGCTTATAGTTATATAATATTAAACATTAGTCATACTTATTATAATTTCATTCAAAAAACCTGAGTAGCCAATAGCTGGTAATTCTTAACTTCGCTTACTATTTGAATAATTTAAAAATATTATATTATAAAGAACTAGATTTTAAAACATAAGGAAATTATGAATATTCAAAATCATAACCAAATCCATTATTCATAGAAACTTATTGTTACACCGACGAGCCTGGATACATCCCCCCAGCTATAAAAATTACATAAAGTAAATAGCAAGGTAGCATTCAGTTGCGTACAAGATCGATTGCATCCGGGAAGCGACGGAATGTAAAACAAGCGAGCTATTCATGTGACGGCTTTTACGAAGCCTTCGTATTTGTTTGTTTTTTTGTTCCCTTTTTATGGTTCCACGCAGATCAGAAACGAAAAATAGACGTCGCTTTATTGAGGTACTATCGTAGAAGAGCAGCCACGTCAAATGAAATTTGTGCCAATGAAACGTTTACTTGTCGGTGGAGTGCTACACAATTCTATAGGAATGTTTTAAGACTACTTTTGATAAGAGATATCTATTGAAATAGGCTGTATACGATCAGCATTTGCAATCAGAATGCGCACCTGAATGTATTGTGTGGAATCTTATTTTAAACTTCTTTAAGTGCACTTAATTCAAACTTTCACATTGTTTTATTTTTTGTAGGCGTATTCAGATTACCTCAATGAGTAACTGATTTTTAAGAACTATTTCGCGTGCTCAAACGACATCTAAAAGGCCGAATCATTCGTTAGGCAACCGCTCGAGGCGTAGCAAATCTTAGGTCACGTTTATCCTCACCGAACATGTACTTACCTCCTTACTAAAGATTGTATAACACAGAAATGTTATCAAAACTATATCTCACGGGAAGATAAAGTGTTTGTGTTAAAGAAATAATTGAAGATAAAGAATAGACTACAAAACTAAAAAAAATAAAACGTGAAGAATAATAAAAAAACAAGTTTCGCTTTTCTTACGCAGAATACGCACAATCTTGCTTTATTTATTTTATTGTCGATGCTTTGTGAACATTGCACAAGCCGTGCATTTCTATCGCTTGGAGCCCACCCAGGCCGAGTGGAGATAAGTGAAGGTGATACATTTATTCTTTGTTGAAGAAATTCCTGAATTAATAACTCACGACAGAGCAAGGCCGCCTTGTGATATGTAGGTATCTAGACATGACCTCACTAGGTTTTTTCTATAATTTGACTTGATTCCATTGACGTAAAAACATTTGCATTTAATTGCTTAATAACAGCTATTAAAATAATAGGTTACGAAATATATTATTATAAATGTGTCATCGAATATGACAAATCATAACTAGCAACTATAAGTGTGCTTCTTACTCCATTCTGTGATCAGCTTATTAGGTCATACTTTTATCTACATTTTTGGAGAAAATAATTTTCAGCCTATCTCAATTAACTTCATAGACTGACTACTTCATAGACTATAGGTCTTATCATTTTTTTTCTTAAAACGGATTTCTCTCAAACGTTTGTCTTTGACATTATTTTTGGTGCTCTTATTGGGAAGAAATTAACAGAGCGAAAGTACCTATAGTTATGTCGACAACTCTGCGAACTTGGCTTTACTTCTTATTAGAGTTAACGAAAGAATTACGAAGCTGCGCAGTTAAATAATAAGGAAATGACATGAAAACTTTCAAATTGGAATCAGACACACAAGTAGGCGTAACGTTTAGATATTAAGTAATCAAATACCTACCTTAAAATTGATTTACAAGACTTCGTAACGATTGAAATCGCCTTAATGTAATTTAGTTGTTAGTAAACCGACGGTTACCTATTTTATATCAAAGTTAACAAGTTAAACGGTTTTCGCACGAGCTACCCAACGAATTTCGCAAGAAATATTTTCGCCGCTGTCGGAGAAATGGTAAAAGATTTATAACGATTTTCGTCGCCGACGGCAAGTTGCCAAGGCGGATATAAAAGTTTCTTATGCGGTGCTATAACTCTAAAACTTAGCTAATATTCAAGTCGTAATAAATCGCCGAGATAATGTTCTTTACAGATTTCATTAGAGGGATCATGAAGGCTCTGAAATCGTAATGTTTTCAATGAAACTCATCAAGAATTTATACTAAGTACGATGATGTTTTAATGTAGTTCCTTATCTCTGTTAAAATTGTATCTGTTCTTTTACAGATAATTAAGTTTTGCGAGTTGGTTTTCACTGATTCCTTTAACAAAAAATTACGTCCACAAAGATATGAATTTTATAATCAAAGAAAATTGCTGTGAAAGAAAAATTCGATCTCAGGCAGGGTTTGAACCTGCGTCTTTCTGGTTAAGTACACCAGACGCTTTACCAACTAAACTACCGAGACCACTGCCTGTGATGTCACTAGAACTTTTCTTTAATTAGAAAATTCATATCTTTGTGAACATTTCGCAATATTTAATGCTAAAAAATTATAAAAGATAAGCAAATAATTACGTCATTGAAATAAAATTATCCATTTTGTTAATTGGAAATGAATATTATTATTCTTACATCCTTGTCAAATCAATAAATTTACAAATCAATTTACTTTATCGGATATGAACCCTTATTTTGTCTGCGTTTATATTTTAAGTACCTTTTGTTCTAATGCTTATGTACTTCTCTATTGTTTAAATTAATTGGTCCAATGTTGAAAGCTCGAAGAAATCTTTAGAAGAGTAACTTGATCCTAAAGCTAGAAGACAGACCGTGGCAGCGCTGAATGGGAGCCATCTTTTTATATTGAGGTGAATTCAATGAACGGCAAACCAGTATTGCGTAGGTTATTTCCCTAATTGGAGTAGAGTTGAGCTCCCTAAAAAATGGTTGAGCTACACGAGGACTGATGTATGCGTACCGTCAGTTAGGACAGGTCAACTCAAAACTGTTTGGCTCTTTCTTCAAAAGGCCTGTTCAGATTTTGCCCTACATTGTAAAACTCGCATATCTATGATATAACTATTGTCTGGACTTTAAAAGAGACCATGATTCTCTGAGTTTGTTTCGACATTTCTTCGCAGAGGTCGTCAGATAGGAAATGTCGGCGGCATCTAGTTTAAAAAAAAATGTAAAAAATTCGACTTGTAAAAGTGTCTTTAAAAGATCTATTTACAGAAATAAATATCATTTATCATTTAGAGAAACGTTAGTTTGATAATACTGCTTACATTTACATAATCTGCGATAATACCAAAAATGGTCGATATTCGCTGCCATCGCAACGTGATTTCATCAAACAAACGAGGTTCGCCGGAATCCGGTAAAGCTGCCAACTCTTGTAACCCTAAACTGGTTTGCTATTATAGTATTTATTGTTTTGCAAATAAAGCTCAAAATCCTGGCATTTCCAGCTTTATCATGGCAAATCAGGATCACTATTTGTATTTAATAATGATAAAATTTGCCTTTTGAAGTTAGTCAATTAGTAGGTAGTCCCAAATTTGTCGGACGAATAAACTCTGTTTTAATTGAGTAACTGTCATTTGCAGGCATGATTATAGTTTGGTTTAGTTAAAGCCTCTGGGCTTTATTTCGCCAAAAACCGATAATAGTCCAAGTTATTGTTTAATATGCCAATCATCTACAATTATTTTCACCTTCTAATTAATCTTGGAATTGGATAATAAAATTTAATAAGTACCTACCTATAATATCGAGGTCATATGGGAAGGAGTTCAATTTATCTAAAAAAAAATACTTTTTTTTTACACTTTTACCCACTATTGGAATAACTCTCTCGGTAAACGCAGTGTATATAGTCCAATATTCAGGTCTTCTCACCCAGTCTTCACTTCACCTAGATGGCGAGGATCTTACACTAAGCCTACCTAAATGCGGTCTTCACTCAAAAACTAATTTGCTTCAATGGCTGTCAGTTCTCTGAGAGACGTGACCGGCACATTACCACTTCGCTTGCTAATCCTTTAAGCTATGCTGTTAACTTTGGTGCTTTGGATCTCTGGCGAATAACTGCGTGGCGGATCTATCCCTCGGGGAGATTGCGACTCTATGTGTACCTTTAAACTTTTATCATTTACTTTTATCTTTTCTTCATGTTTTTGACTCTTTTGAAATGGTTAAGTTCATCTAGCATAATTATTGCATACACAAGTAATTATGATCAGGATATATAAGGATAGTATACGTATACGTTGTGGTACGTCATCGTCGCCGAATACCTATTTGAGTGTAGGTAGGTACTACTAGCATTAATTGTGGTAAAGAATTTGTCATTATGTATAAAAAAAAAATATACCTAGATGACTTGTCCTGGAGGTTAACTGACCCTTTCGTACCGATGTGACTTTGAAAAAAATGTCAAGTGTGTGTCATAAAAAGGTTTTTTTAGTAGTTTTTTATAATTCTTTAGTGTGTAGGTATTTATTTCAAATCTTAGTGTAACTTAGACTTAGATTAGATCATCGGAACTTATAATTGTTGAATACAATCTAATAAAAGAACACCCAAACATGAATAGGGTATGACGATGTCATGTGTATCTGGCCGGTTTTGTCCAGAAGGTGATCAAGTGACATTTTAGTTAGTCTTCCGCGCCTTATTATTTGCATAAACCGGTCCCCGCAGCCATCTTGGTTTTTTGTTATATATTGCTCGGCTAAAAAAATCTATTCCCATCTGAACATGAATCGATACTTTTATCGATAAGAGTTTTTTAGACCAATTATTGATTGCAGAAATATAAATAAAAAAGCACAAGGTCACTATAACAAAATATAAGTGCAAGTTTATAGTTACTAGTGGTCGTCCGGTTGTAGAAATTCGACTGCAATATTTTCTGCACTACTACTATACATATATATAGTATTAGTGCAGAAAATGTTGCAGTCGAAGTTATGTTTTTCTGAAACTTATAAACTTTAATTATACCGAATCTCAAACTCACCCGTGTGTGCAAGAGGTACAAAGTTGTTTGTTCACGTACTTATATTAGACTATTGCTATTAACTAACTACTAGTCATGGAACAACTACGTTAATTATTTGTATAACTAGTACTGGCTTAAGCTGTGTAACTACTGCGCTTTATTCAAATTGTTGGGAAAAACATACGACGTCATTGGCGTATGCACATTGCACATGTCGTTACGGCAAGTCATTCAAAAGACATCAACGCGTTAGTAATAATTTTAATAGTCACCTCGTGATATTTTTAAATTCGTGTTTTATAATTTTATGTTATCCTGGTGGTCACGTAACCGACGCGCCAAGATTCGTGCGTTCGATTCCAGTCCGAGACAAATTTTGGTGTGAACCGCAGATATTTATTTCAAACCTTTATTTGTATTTTGGAAGTCAGCCAGCGACGCGGGGTTTGTATCTTTTGAATAAGTACATTGAATGAAATGAAATGAAATGAAATGAAATGAAATGAAATGAAATGAAATGAAATGATATTTATTTCTGTAAATAGATCTTTTAAGACACTTTTACAAGTCGTTTTTTTTACATATTTTTTTTAACTAGATGGCGTCGACGTTTCCTATCTGACGTCCTCTGAGAAGAAACGTCGAAACAAACTCAGAGAATCATGGTCTCTTTTAAAGTCCAGACAATAGTTATATTATATGCGAGTTCAATGTAGGGCAAAATCTGAACAGGCCTTTTGAAGAAAGAACCATACCAGCTTTGAGTTGACCTGTCCTAACTGACGGAACGCATACATCAGTCATCGTGTAGCTCAACCATTTTTTAGGGAGCCCAACGACCCGACGCACAACGATACCAGATCAGCAAGACATTTGCGTAGGTCATGGGAATGCAATAGAATCTTCTATACATATAAAAATAAGTAATCTTAATAGATAAATATGGTCTCTCTCTCCCCCTTTTTATTACTTAACTATAACGTACGCAAACGGATATTAATTGTATTTCCAGTTTTTTTTTCATTTACTTCAAACCACTTTTGAGTGTCAACAAAAGTATAATACAATTAACCTTTAGACATTAATTGTATGACGTAAATATCGTAAATTGCACCTTGAGGTCGCTTGTTATAGCTAATATAATTATTTCATAAAATTTAATGCAATCCATTGATAGGTATCATTTAATTGGTTCTATAAACGAGGCCGAAACGTTTGGTTGATTGGATGTCTACTTTGTATGATGGGTTAATAGTTTGTTAAATAAAATTGTCAAAGGAAGTAAAATGTTCTTGAAATAATTAATATTTTAATAATTTATTGCTTTGATTAATCAATGATTGCTTTAATGGACAAGGAGAGGTACGGCTCTTGAGCGCGAGGGTTCGATTTCCAGGTCCAGTCTAGTCTTTATAAAAGTCTCAAGTTTGGTAGTGTGCTGAATTGGGAAAAGGCTTGCTCGCTATTAAATTAGAACAAAATAATACGTAGTTCCACTTGAAACCTCCTTCTTTAAATATCGAGTTATTAGATTTTTGACTTTTGAATAATAGATAGTAGTCATTTTATATTTTTCTAACATAGTTCTCATTAAAGTAGATTTTCATATGGTTTCTTTTGAGAACGGTATCATAGGTATGTATATGCCTAGTAAAACTTTCCTAAAACATATCCGTTTTAGAAGAAACCACACGACAAAAGAATTCGCATTACATTTCATTGAAAACGTGGATCCATACAAACAAATTCTTACGAAACCACGAAGCTGCCACAAGGAAACATTTTTGTTATTCAAATTTTACGTATACAGAAATAACGAAGCCTGCCGAAGAAGGCCGAGGGAGGCCGAAGCATTGGCCCGAGTCGCCGTGCTAGTGAAAGTGAATCGAGGGCGTTAGACGGAGGGGGGCCGCGAAGGTGGGAGGAGGGGGGACAAGGTTGCGAACCGGCTGCACCGGCTCTAGACATGCCAAACAACGCATTGAGTAATAAGTAATAAGCGTTGCGTTAGCTGTCTTATTCGGTGATGTATGGTGCCATTGTGATGTTGGGACACCCAGGCTTCCTATTTAGATAACATGAAACAAGGTTAATTGTTTAGCATCCAAATTACACGAAGTTCTAAGTTCTCCTCGTACAGAATCAGTTATGATTGCGTCGAAAATGTAATTACATAAACCTATCTTCAAGCTTGTGTTGGTTACGTGAGCTCTAACACAATTCTATACAGACATTAATTTATGTTTAGGTGCTGTTTAGCTCTTTGCAGTGTCTCAACTCGAATGACCTAAAATGGACAAGGAGCTTATCTGGTTTTAGTCCCATAAGGCACATATCGGAAAAAATTGGTTTATTGTGATAACTATACACGCTAATAAAAGACCCTCTATTTTTCTGGTAATCCTTTGCACTTCGACTCGCTATTAAAGCAGTAGTTTATGAATAAACGCAGTAGATGTATTGGGTCTGTATGAATTGACCAATGAAGTTCATTCAACCTATTCAACATTCAGTTACTGCAACGCGCATTCATGAAGCAGTACTACCAAAAGGTTTCAAGTTAATACAGTACACGTTAAAACTCGGTCAGATATTTGACCACTCCAAACTTGGCAGGCATTCAATACTCGAATTTGAAAGCATTGCGCTTGCCAAAATGAACTGGCCAATTTTTGTATACTGCCAATTCACTTTGGACTTAATTACAAAAGGGTTAAAGAGTAAAGTGTGATTGGTGTGCGGTTAAGGTGATCACGCTCAATCAGTACCATCACACAAAATAATCCCATTAAGTAACGAACATTATCGGCCCGCACCAGTTATTGCTCGCCTGTGAAATAATATGATTGGCGTTACTTCAAAAGCGAGAATTTATTACGCTCCAGTTATGTGTCCGTGTGCATTGGAACGTGGCATGTTGCGTTATTTTTGCGGTAGCTGTGAAATATTATAATTTAATATCGGTAAAAATTGAGCTAGGATTTCTTTCTTCAATGGGTAAAGCCAATCAACTGTGAAATATCCCGCAGTGCTGCGGCTAACGTAATGAGAACAAAATAGCCTAGTTACATTTTAATTACAGGTGAACGGTTACACAATTGGTAGCCTGTTACAAAATTAACGCTGTAAGCCAGACGCCTTGGCTGGCAATTCTGAGAAAAGTAATAATTAAGAGAACAGAAAAACCTTTTTAAATCCATGCTATCAACGTTGTTTTATCCTAAATCAAAGTACCTGAGCTCCGACCTGACGTCCGAAGATAAGTGTATTTTTTCAAGCCATTAATCACATTTTTCATTTGGGCAAAGTTGCGATGACCTGGCAAAGGTTGAATTGGATATTTAATAACAAAATTGAGAATTTAAACCACAATGTTAACATGAAACTAATTTAAATTAATATTGACTCCAGACTTAATAAAATAATAACATTTCTGTAAAATATTGGTAAATACCGATGTCTGTGTATTATTTTTAAATTACTCTTAGGACTAAATAAAATATTATTAGCATTTGATACTTGAATTACGTTTGTTTGTTCAAACATCACGCAAAAACTACGAAACGGATTTTGATGCCGATTCTAATGCCCAACATCCCCCCTTAAAACAGGTGTTATTGTGACATCAGTATTGAATATTCCAATATTGCGTCCAACCGAATTTATGCAAACTAAGTGCTGGGTGACTCACAGTCATTGGCGAATCAAGAAATTTCATAAACAATTCTTATAAAGTGTTCAAATATATCTGTTAAGGAAGAATGTAAGGAAATTTAACATCATTGGAAAACACGAAATCAGTGCGGCCAACACCGTAGGATAAGCTAGTATTTTTATAAAATTCGTTTGTATCGTAGAAAGGGGCTTGCATTAGTGGTGTGGCCTGACGTTGAAAGAATACTAATTCTTTTGTGGGGCGCTGCGGACCGCGTGGTAACGAACTCGCTGACAGATTAATCTGATTTATTCTTTATTCACATTCATCATAACAGTCACGTCCCAAAACTACAGAACATTTCTGTAATTCTGTTACTGTTTATTTTAAAAGACATACGGTCTTTTGTGACAACATTGAATATCAACAGCATATTGAAGTAAAATATACTGGGTAACTGGTTGAAGGAAGTATATATTTAAGGGCGTAATTCCGCTTGAAGGGGTCTGACGATTACTAGACACCCTTTGGACTCTTGGGTATCCTAGCAAATACACTGCCGTCTCCCCAGGCCATGGACGATGCATGAACAATGTCCAACCCTATAATAGACACTTCAAAAATTTTTTGAAGGTATATTTACCTTATTTTTTAGGTTATTTTTAGTTTTCCTAAAAGTACAAAACAAAAATCTCAGTTTAAAAATATGTGATTTTCCTTCATCCAGTCACTCTATATACCATACAATTTTAGTTAAAAGATTCTGAAAGAATTCCGGTTTTCGAAAATTGTCTTTATGTTTACTCTGAAAACCATTTAAAAGCCTATTTCCTCGAGCCAACGTTTTCAATTTACTTGTAATTTAGACGACAAGACAAACTACTCAAGCGCTACGTTAGTTTTTCATTAGCATAGAAATAATTTTACTACTACGCAAGAGAACATTTTGTACTGGTTTATTATCATCTCATCAATTACACCGTAATATTAAAACTTGTAGATTGTTTTAAATTATCTAGAACCGATAATCACCTCCCGTACAAGGAAACGGACATAAAATACAGCTGAACACAAAATAAATATTTAGAAGAAAACAAATATTTTCCTCGAATGAACATCGAACTAACTAAACGCGGCGCAACGGTTGTAACAGGGACATGAAAGGTGCATTAATATATATAAAAAAATAGAAACGTTTGTTTGTTCGTTCGTCCTCAGTGCGTTGTTATGTAATTCATTGGATTATGATGAAACTTTGCCTGTGAAGTTTCTGGCAAACAGTAGAGGCATTGCAACGTATGCACTCCAGTAACGGATAAGGAATAGACAGAGATATGAGAAAGAGTTTCAGGTTGCTGGTCAGGAAAATTTTCAGGTGGTTCAATAGCAAAACAATCACAAATTTACATTGCCAAATCACACGTTAAGTAAGAGCACTAGTAACTGTTCTAAAGGGAATCGATGGAAATCGAGTTGTATAATAGAGGTTTCGCTACTGAAGTGAACACTCAATGTTCACAAATCCCGACTCTATGATTTTCTCTTATGTTTCGTTTTATACCGAAATTATACTCTACGATTGGCTATTTACGTTTGAAGATCCAAATAACTTTCTTAATAGGCCACTCGAGTGGACGTAACGTAACCCTTGAAAGTGGGGCAAGTACTACAATACGATACTACAGTACTACAATAATTTAAGCTTTCAATGAATTCGGATTAGGTATATCGTGTTTTTTCATCGGACTTAGTACTTATAAATTATTTACTTAACCTACAAGTAAGCTTAGCTGAGTAGCCTAACATAGGCTACGTTTAGGCTGATTTTTTGAAAACGTAATCACTTAATAGAGTTTTTCAAATAAGAGTAATTTATTTCATGTTTCAAATTAGTTTATAACTGTGGGAAATATTTAATCAACTAAAAATATGACCATAATGCAATGAAAAATTGATTAAAATACATCAGATTAAGTCAGAACATACTATCACGCCTCTATTAACCGAAGGCTAAGGCAGAGTTGTACTAATTTTCACCCACATTACGCCGGTATGTTTACATCCTATATAATAAGGGGCGAGCCTATTGCCATTAACCGAGCATAAATCTCAAAGAATATCATAGAAAAATTCAATAACCATGCTCGACGTGGGAATCGAACCCAGGACATCTAGCATAGTAGTCGTGCTAAGGACCACTAAACCAATGAGGCAGTCATTGTCGAGTCTATTCAGATCTAGTCACATAATATTAAATATTCATAACTATAATAAGTATTTTATGCCTTCGTTACTAAACTGGATCTCGATCAAATGTATAACATTAAAATGTAATATTATTTGAGATCGTTCCGAAGAGACGCCATTGGGAAGTATTGTTTTACCATCAACAAAAGCACAGAGGTCGCCTGGCGTTAAATATTTATCACCTCAGTCGTACACTTTATTGGAAAATCGTGATTTATTTACGAGTATACGCGTATTAAGTGTCAAATAGACCTTCATTGAGCTGTTAGCACGAATTAGTGCCTTGAAACAGTCCAATTGACCCGCAGTACATGTCCTAAGTGACCGTGTCTGCAGCTTAACATTGTTATGTATTACGTAATGGTTCTATTGAGAAATATGGGCAGTATTGACAGTTAGTCAGTTTATTTTTTAATCGATCGATTTGTCGTAAGCCTTAGTCATTCTAAAGTTATCGTTTGAGCTAACTATTATTTATCTACCAATGCATTTGGTAACTTCGTTAAAATATTACTCAGAGTTAAGTAAATCATAGGTCACAAAAGTAGAAAATAATTAAAGTAATTTAAATATTGGTAAACTAAACAATTAATGTTTTTGACGTCAATCATTTCGGACTAGGTTTTGCAATACCATCATTAACATTTAATGATAGGGATACTTTTTAAAACCACATTGACCGCGTATTAAACATTGACCTCCACTTTAATATTAGTTTCTTTGTACAAATGGTAACTAAATGTTGTGTTTAGTTATTTTTAACAAGTTATAGTTGTATGCGGCTAAACGCGTCGACAATGCGTCGCGAGTGTTGTTGACGACCGTGAGAATATGTTGTAAGTGTCGTAATGCACACAATATGGTAATTTAAGTCTACCTCACACACGCCCACCGATTTGCATGCAAGAACTCGCAAGCAGTTAACGTGCGTACACCTCCCTACATTTTTGTAAATCAACAATTAAACTAAACTGCAGATAAAAAAATACTAACCTCGCATATGCAGAGTTGTGAAATTTCAAATTTAGAACGTTAAGGTCGCGATGCAATTAAAATTTTTAAGGTAGGCAATTAAACCACTTTCGAGAAGTTCTTTAGTAAGTACTTTTTATTATTTATAATGAAGTACCAAAGAGTGAAATGCTAAAACTGTATTAAAAAATAAGAAATCTTACTAAACTAAGTTAAGTTGCGGAAGACAAAATCCCAGAAAAAGGTAGTATGCGCGAATGCAAATTGTAGCAACCAAACAAAGAATTTAATTCTTTTGTGACCTTGATTTCGTGTGATGGCTCATCGAAGTGTTCCGTCGAAACGGACGGATCCGGTTTATTAGATGCAAATTGCTGAACAGGGCGGCCCACGGAATTCGGAGATGATGTCAAGCAATACACTTAATTGGTACAATGACGTCAATAGAGAATTTTGACATTGTCAATTGATTGGCTCTTACATTATTGCATGAAACGGTCCTTGATTAATGCCATGATTGGGTGTCGGACGAGTTGGATGGTTTTGTTCTTGTTGTCAGTCAATTTTTGATTCATTTTCATCGATACATTTGGAGGTAAAAGGTATTTATTATATATTTATTAACTTAGAGATATAATGTAGGTATGATGTTTGTTTATTTAACAATAAGACTACTAACGGCTAGCTGGGTAGGTACCTTTTTTATATTATTTATGGCGGTTTTATTTTTTCATTGTTTTATTTGAAAATGGGGAGGTAATTGAAGGACACATTACACAATTTCTTGATTCCAAGCAATCGTTTGTTGCGAGACAGCTAAATTTTTCAGCTCTTATAATACATACCTACTACTCATATAGAGTGACTGGTAAAACAGTGTCAAATACTTAAGCACAATTATGATGGAATTCATTAAAACTAACACACCTTTTCCAAAGACACGATTCTAATATTTATTTTTTCAATTTCAAAAGTCTAAACCACTACTTTATTATATTATTAACATATCTCTTTGTTTGCTATCGTGAAACAATCACGTCTTTGAATAATTTACACTAATTTCCCGTTCCCTGTATATATTGTACTCGTATATACTATGATAGGTATTTAACGTGACATTATAAACTTGTTCATTGCAGGTCGTGTCTACAAAAAGGTCAAATAATGCGCTAATGTTCGCAATGTGTAATTTACATTATTGCATAACATGACTTTGAATATGTTTTTATAATTAGTTATGTGCTTTTTATCGTTTGTATTTTGCATTTTTAAACTAATATATTTTGTTCGTTTCTCATTTAATTCTTTATGAATTATTTTGTTTTATTAAAGTAGAAACACAGGAGGCAGAGTGACATATTTAGTTTAACTTTCAAAAATTCTCCTCATCATCATCCTCCTGCCCTTATCCCAATTTATTTGGGGTCAGCAGTCTGCCATCTTCTCTCTCTCTCTCGCTCTCTCTCTTCCACTCCCTTTTCCATCATATCAGCCTTAACAAAATCCATGCACAGTGGCCTATTCTTTAATCTTCTTCTACAACTCCATCCATTCATAATTACCACCTTTCGTCACAATGCGTTTCATCCCTCCTGACTATGTATCCCATACCAAAACAATCGATTCTCTTACAACTTTTCTGTCTCTGGTGCCACTTTCAGACTACCTCTTATATATTTATTCCTTTCCCCTCGCAGAATCCATTTGGAATTAAAATTAGATCAAACATTTTTCTTATTTAATAGAACGTAAATGAAGAATCCTTAATCCACTAGTCCAACGAGGCAGAATGACTGCCTCGTTGGTCTAGTGGTCCCAATCGCGACTGCTACGCTAGAGGTCTTGGGTTCGATCCCCAGGTCGAGCAAAGTGTTATTGAGTTTTTTCTATGAAATTCTCAGTAGCAGCTCGGAGTCTGGATTAGTGCCCGGTGAATGGCAATAGGCTCGCCCCCTATTACATGGGACCCAAACATACCGGCGAACTGTGGGTGTACATTAAGTACACCTCTGCCTAACCCTTCGGGGAATACAGGCGTGATGGTATGTTATGTTATGTAAATAAAGAATATTCCGTAATATGGGTCTTAAACACATATATTTTACTATATTGACCCTAACTGTTGTAACTCCCTATGATATTGAATACCTTTTTGACCATCTTAGAGGACATTGTTTGCACCTTAGGGGTCGCGACCTCTACGATGAGAAACAACGAGAAAGATCAATACAGAAGGATAGCTTACAGCAAAGAAACCTCGATTCAAATAGAATTAGCTTCTCGATTAAAATATAGACACTACGGCATTAATTTCGACGCCAGCGGCAAGTTATAATTTCCTTATTACTGAGATTCCCATAAAATATGGGTTAAAATAATATTTGTTATATAATATATTTTGCACAGGTGTATATTATACACCTGTGCAAAAAATAATAACTGATTAGATGATGATAGCATTATTTGTAATTAATTAAACACATGAATATTAAAATGTTTTGTTATTCGCATGCCAAAAGAATGTCGAGTCTTTCATCTTTATGAAATAGTAAAAAATATGTTACTATAGAGTTAATTATTTAACCCTGACATAAATTCGAGTGACCATTTCGCAATGAGTTGATGAAGTATGTCGTTCGTTGGATAGTTATTAAAAGGAGGTAGTATTTTGAGCTCAATGCGCTATACGCTATTTCCACATTCATAGAAGAAGAAATAAAAAGCAAAAAAGAAAGTATCATTTACTGAAGTACTTCTGGAGTTATCATAAGACCCACTATTTGGAACCGTGCAACTAGATTTAAACATTTCAAAAGTACAGGCCTGTACTTAATATTGGTTTAATTGAAATATTATATTTGATTTGATTTTATAAATATGTCAATATTTTCCACTTCATTCAATGGCTTTTGTCTCAAAACAAATCATAACTTCTCCATTCTATTGGACGCAAAGTAAACATTGAAATAGTCCGAGAATACTCCTAAAACCTAATTGGAACTCCATTGTATCGAGTTGGCTACGCCATGAATCCATTTAGTCTAAATTCCTTAATTTAACGGGTTAAAAGTTCTCATTTCAACATAGTCCAATATTTTTATTCAAATAATGATCTAAAAGAATATAATAATAATAGTGACAAATGTTTCAATGTTCAATGATTACTTTAACAAAATAGTAAACATTGAACCAACCTACATTTCGATTACAAGACCATCGAGCTATAACAGCTGCTGCTGAGGATTCAATACTCTAATCGAATTTCAAATTCTAAGTATCTAAAATAATAACAAAAATATTTTCCTTTGTACCTGTCTCGAGGGAGTTTTTTTATTTTTTATTATTCAATTATCAGATTAGGTTTCTTCATAAAAAGGTATAATTTCAGTCTTTGCCAAGAAAACAATTTTGTACCTGTCGGGTAGAATCTCATTAAATTTCGACATTATAAATATACAATACAGTAAGCTTTATTCGTAAAATTTTCATCAAATGAAGTTTCTAATTAAATGCTTTGGCATGAACTCTCCGGTTTCGTTCGACTTTCTATTGTTATTCCTCTAGGAATGTGCTGATTACTTTGGATTATTAGAAAAACCATTAACGCATCACCGTGTATCGGTCGCGATGTGTTTGCGAGAAACTGTCCGTCGAGCCGGAACGCGCCGCTTTCTCGAACGCGCAGCGTACGGCGCGTATACGTGACGCGCGATGACGTCACTGCACGTTTCACTACCTCCGATAATAGGGACCTAGATGTTGAACAACCAGAAGTGACACTAATCAGCTAATGATTACAATCAAGCAAGTGTTAAGCGGTATGTCATGTGCTGATATTATTACGGATGTTACCACTTGCACGTCCGTATTAACGAGCATTTATTATTCCGCGATTCCATGCAACTTCGGTTGCATACTTTTAATTCATTTGTAAATATATTTTCATTCGCTTCATCTTCATTATCGAAAACGTGTCAAAAAAATTGAATTTATTGATACTATATTTTAATTTTAAATGCTTGCTAAACATACTGATAATCGTTGTGTTAAAAATATTTATGGAACATCCATAAAAACTAAAATTATGTGTCAGGGAATGTTTATAAAAAGAATACACAACAATAATATCATTTTTACTATGGCTAAGCATATTATTTTGTACACAATATTTAGGTTAGGGTAGCGTAAGATAGGGAAGCAAGGCAACGAACGTATGTCTGTCAGGATTTGAGATAGGTCAAATTCATTGTTAATAATTACTGGTAGCTGTAGAAGGATTAAGTTTATCGTTGGGATGCTTAGGACCAACCTCCAATACCTTTCTCCAAACATCCACAATGAGTCTATTGTTGATTATTTTTGTTCTATTTTCATTTTTAGCATGAAATGATCCGAGTTTAGTTCCGGTAAAGTTTTAGCAACCTATACTGACCTATTGCTAAGCATAGATGACTTCCATTACTTTCAGTCTGTAGGTATGTCGCGACCTACGACTTTAAATTCCGACCGATTATTTACTGTTTACAACTAAAAGCACAAGATTGATAAAACAGTAGAGCTTTATAGAAACACTTCTGAAAATTTGAAATATGTTATGTAAATGTAAAAAGTATACTACTGTTATTTAGAATATAGTTGAATGCGTAATAGAAACAAAATAACGTTGTGCCAACACAACATTATGGATGTCATCCTATTCCAAAAAGAAAAAAATAACTAAGTAAAGGGCTTATTTGTAAAACAATTTAACAAAGTCGCAGCTGTGAATACAGGTTGTAGAGAAATAAGTATAATTTATTTAACACAATATTTACTATGTCACTTGCAACTCTCCTGAGACGCGGAAATAGGTATTTTCCGGTTCATAATGTTGGAATCAGGTCGTTAACGCGAGTGCTCGCCGGAATGTTTTCCGTCCTGTCGCTCCTTATTCGTTCCGTCACCTCTTATATTCAACCAGTTTCATTGAAGGTTAGAGTATGAGACATTATCTTAATAATGAGCTCATTTTAAAACAGACCTGCTCATTAATAATGTATTTTTCTAAATTAGACCACAATTTCGCTTGTGATTTCTAATTGACTAGACCACTTTCTATTGATTATCACAAACTAGATGAGAAATCTAAACATCTAGAAAGGGGCCTTGAAGCAAACTCAAACAAGGCCCTTGAAAGCGAGGGACTAATGAATCAACATGCCGAAGTGAAGCAAATCAAAACATCAAAGCCGGCGCAATGACAGCTGATATCGGCCATCTTTGTGGTCACGTCCGGGCCTGCTCAAGTTTCGAAGGCTGTCACATAAAGTTTATACCAGTATGGCGGGGTCCGCCGTCGGACAATGTTCTAATAATCTTTAACAGTATCGCTATTCAATAGAGCTCAACGAACCAATCTATGAAGTTTCCTTGCTACCTGACGCCTCGTCTTGGGTTCGCTGATTGGATACCACTCAATTTTGAGGTTTATTGATTGCACGAGCATAGTGATCGCAGTTCCTACATAGTCTTACCTACCATTATTAACACAGACGAATTTTGTGGCTGAACGGAACTCTTCAACCATTAAAACCAAAATGGCATTCAAGTTGTATGAATTCCATTCACAAATGACATATCCAGTAATTTAGAATTTCTTACGACATAATGATCTTTTTTTAAAAAATGTTAACCTACTTGATCGCCGCCCGCATTGATTTATAAAGCCAGCTTTATCACTACAAAATCGCATTCATATAAAATTGCAAATTAAAAGATCATAAAATGAAAAAAAGAAACAATGAAGTAACGCTTGATTTGTTTGTTACAGATGTGACAGAGCTGCCGGCATGGCGTAGCGACGACTTCCAATTTCTCCACTGGCAAATATGGCGCTCTCAAAAACTTAGGGGACCTTCGATGAACTTTAAAGTGGACATTCTAGTGTGGTGTGTGATAGTATCAATGACACGGTGAAAATTAATCACAGCAATGGGAAGGCGACGTTGGAGATTTGTTACAATCACGGCGTTCTTGCTGTTCGTTATAAAAGACACGCAGTGTCAAGGTAAGAACTAATTGTTTACTACCTATGTCACTTACACGCAAACAACTTACTCTCATGTTTAAGATTAAGTAACACCACACGGTACACGTGAGGTAGTACACATAGGCATGAAAGGTATACACACTTACGTGTATACACGCGACATGATTAAACTTGGCTCATTCACTATTCATTGTCAATAAATGCTTAATGTAGACTTATCTCTCAAAAATTAAGTAACTACCTTATTTCTTTCTTAAATCAGTGACGTAATTTACATAAAGAAAAATAATGTTCTTAACATTTTTTTAGACAAAGTAAACAATGGGTAATAGCTCCATGAAGAAAAAAGTAATCAAAATAAAATAACAAGTACCTACAATAAGGTGATCCTAAAAATACGGTACGCAGAAAAGGTTTCGAGTCAATACTGGCAACCTAGATAAACAGAGACAATAAAGGCAACATTGGCATAAAATGATATAAAAATGGCCATGCAAGCTGTGTGCCGAGTGGGTAGACGATGCATGTCGCGCGCCCACGTGCGCCACTATAACTGCTGCTCTATATATTTATTATTCAAGGACCGAGTCGCGAATAACCTGTCTCTGATTGACAAAAGTTTTACAATTGAGCGATTTAAAATAGATTTCGTGCGGAAAGGCATTATCTACTAAAATGAGTAGTAAAAACAATGTACTGTATTTCTTTTAATAACTTCTTGTATAAATCTATCACAGAAGTGACGTGCTCGGATTCTGACACTACGGCTATTCGATCACATTAAAGTCGTAATTACTTAGCAGTAATTACGACTTTAATGTGATCGAATAGCCGTAGATTACTCGGTGTTTATCTTGCCGAGATATTTAATACCGTACTCTACTATTAAAAAAAAACGTTTAAATCATTCTTTAATAGAAAAAGTAATTAATGAAAAAAATATACAATTTATTTTTCTACCTACGAATGAAAAACTTCAGGAAGAAAGAAAACTGCCAAGAAAGGCTAGAATTTATTTCACGTTGCTTCTAAAATTTTCCTTTTACCGATTTCTTGTCTTGACAAATAATTTATTACTACAGCCACATTCAAAGCTGTGCTGTGCGCACGGAAAATATTAAAATGAACAATTACTGCTCTCAGCATTTCTATTACAACCCCAATTATTATTGCTTTTACCACAATTCAAAGCTAAACTATTAGCATTCATGGTGTTTTGATTAACAATGCGGACGGTAATTGTTTTCATGTCAAATTGATTAAATTTCAAAGTGCATTTCAACAATTTCGTTTTAATATTGACATGTATTTGCGTGAAAATAGATATTTTGGTATTCGTAGTAATTGGAACTCGTTCAATGTTAATGTAGGCCAATTAATTTTAAGTTTCCGTTTTAATAAAATGAAAGGTCTAGGAGACCTTGTTGAGTTTTTGAGGAAAATCGTCGATTAGCTTATGATAATCTGCACTCGAGAAAAGCAGTCCTAAGACAAAAGACCACCAGTGGTGCTTGAGATTGTTAAAACCTCTCAAAATTTCCGTCTAAGTCGGAGATTTAGCGATAAAACCCGCTCCTGGCCGACACCGGCCGAAGTTTGACACTTCGAACGTCAGATTCCTGATACTCCCGCATACTCGTATCTTTTACTTAGCTTGCCTACTTAAGTGCCTACCTAGTTTCATGTTATTTTTTTTTTATTATGAAAGTGTGTTCCGTTTTGATAGCCATCATACCTACTCTAAGATGGCTATCAAAACGGAACACACTTTCATAATTTGAAAAAAGTCCTCAAAATAGGAAGTTACGAAACACGTCAACCACTTTAAACTAGGTAACCTTAAGTTTTTAGATTTGATACCTGAGTATAATTAAATTTCTTGGAAGTATTATCTGGGAATAAGTAATAACTTATCATGAGCCATACTTTCCGGAGCTGCACTTCCCAAGGTTAGTCCGTCGATCGGTATTAAACACATCAAGACCAAACTTCCAAGAGCCGGTTAAGCCGTCAGTTTTCGTGATGATACCAACATCTATGACAATCGTTAATGGTTCTACTGGATATCGGTAGTGCCTAGAAATTGGGTTGCTTGGTGTTAAGTACCTATTGATATTGAGACTTTGATTAGACTGTAACCCAATTCCGACTGAGTTAGGAAAAAGATTTAGGTACGTCTAATGAAACCTAATTCTACTTTCGCGTCTTACTAAATAATTGCGACTAACTGTGTCTATGTGGGCAAGACTATTAAAATTTCAAAGCGTAGCAAAACATAGATAATTCTTCCTACTGCTAATAACAATTTACAATATAAACTTTATGAAGTATATAAAAATGAACACAAAATAAGCGAGAGACGATGTAAAGAATTTCCTAGTTCATTTGAAGTTAATGTTATGACGTAAATTAAATACTCTGAGAGAAAAACGTACCTACTTTTGTTAAATGTACCATAAAAGATGAACGACGCTTTTGTAGGTGGATACACCTACTTTGTAGTAATACGTTAAAACTTTATATAACCTCACATAGAAACCAGACGCGGTCGACTTTTAATATAATTTTATAAAGTACGCATATATAATGTTATGTACCTGTACCTAGTTATATTATCTGCATTTTGCTCCAGAACAAATACTTAATTTATAGACTTTATTTTAATTTACTTATTGAGGAAATTCGTGTGTAGCTATTAAATAAGTAAAATTATTCCAATCACTACCTCATTGATCAACAAATTATATTCTAATGAGATTTGTCTTCTTTCAAAGCTTCAATATGTGACACTGTGCCTAGATAAAAAAATTCAAAATTTTATAATTAGGTACCAGAATTTAACTAAATTCCCATATGTACAATTAATGTTACATTTTGTGTACGTTACGTTTCAATCAATAAGTAATTTGTATTAATTAGGCAATTTATGCGTCACTGGTGTATAAAACTATGATCGTGTTGGCTCCGAGCATCCCTTATTCAAAGGTTCGTACGTGAGGGTCCCGCTTAATTAGGGATCAAGTGGCTCAATGCGCAGCCTCCCATATACGTACATGGATGGTTTATATACATGGATCAAAATATTTTGCGTATGTTGCTCATATATCTAAATTCCCACGCGTACAGAATATTAATTAGAAGCTATTTACATTTCCACGATTCGTCTCATATTAATGTACTGTCTGTATAGTATATATATATAGTAAATATTATTATACATATTGAACGCTTATCCAAATATCACTTTATTTCCAGAGATCGGCAAAAACATTTTTATTATATTTACGATATTCTGTAGACTTGTCTGAACTAATTTCATTCGATTGAACCTATATCACATTTCTGACAAGCTTATTATTTGTGCTTTGCACTCTGTTACCTGTCTTGTCAAAAGCTCGTAAAATATCGGGTAAAAATATTTGAGCGAGTAAAGCCAGAGGGGACCGCTAGTATTAAATATAATAAAATTATAATATTGGTAGCTTTGTTGTTAGATTGTTGCTTCCCTTATATTCTAAAATCTAAATTATATGCGGATTGATATTTTTATTGAATTTTAGAGAGAAGGTGAAATTAGGATTGGTTATTTGTTAAAATTATATTATAGGGATTAAAATGTTATTTAAATATGGAAGATGTAATGACAGTAGGGATAGGGATAATAAGATTAGTATTAATGAAATATCAAAATTATGTACTTTCACTGCCAAGGGAGGCAGCAGAGTATGTCGAACTCGTACTAACCAAAAAAAAAATATTCTTCCCTTTGATCGGAGCAGTTTATAATCTAATATCAATGTTTATATAGATATTGAACTGGACATGAGTATTTGACTACAATTTTAGACCAGCTAGTTCTTAGTGATTGCGCTATCCACTACCAATCTTTATATTAGGTACTTACAATAAGAAAATAAACAGTTACATAGGTAGGTACCTACTACTTGTTTTTCTCGAACTCGAATCTCCAAGTTCGTTGATATTGTAAAATTGAATGTTAAACAAAGTCAAATCAGTAACGAACAAACAAACTCGTAACTTTCGGTGGTTACATCTTTTACGGAGAGTAGATGAATTACTAGGAGTCGACCTTTATTGCACAGCCTGTCTAGACGTACCTATTATATTTATTTTTTCATCAATATCTAAGCAGTTTAAAAAACGTCCAGTAATAACAAAGTTTATTAGAATTGCGTAGGTAAAGCAACGAAAACAATATTAAAAAGTTCTGATATTCATAATTTTTATGCGAATACTTACTTGTCACTTACACGAATGTCAAGAGTCACAGAAATTAAACTGACTTTTGCGGATCTTGTCATGCATTATTAATATTATTTAATTCCCGACGTTTCGGATCCTTTACAGCATCCATAGTCTTGGGCAGACAGGTGTTAATTATTATAAATACGATATATGCAATACGAGCTCTATATCTGTAGGTGTTGCAATTTTAGGCTTGGATTTGGATTTAATACAATGTATGTATGAATGATTCCTATCATTACAGTTCGAAGCAGGTGGTTAAGGCCCAGCCATTTTCTCTGTATTGGTATTTGGGTGTTTTAACTTCAATAGCCTAAAATCATCCTGGGTAGGAATCGGTTTTCTTTTGGAAGGAGTTGGCGTTTATCAAATCTGATGTCATGCTGGGCCATGACACGAGTAGGTTCACTAACTACTGACTTCCTTGATGCTGCTTCAAGCATGTATCGCTGTCCGCTGATGTCAAACACCGCTGTACTAGGAAGTCAGCAGTTAGCTACGAATCCTTTATCTCCACCACGGAAATCTTAAAGATATTAGAAACATGCTTTCCTATAAAGAAGAAAACAATAAAATGGACGGCCCACGCCGCTTTAAATGTCGCAAAATTTTATCAAGGGTAAAGCTAATGATAGTTCCTTTTTCTTTTTAAATATTCCACCAATGAATGCCCGAGCAATTAAAGCTTTCGTGTAAGGTACTCCATTTACCCGTCATTAGGGAACCATTAAATCAACGGACGGTTTTATTTAAGATTTAAACCGGGTACCTATTATGAAATAGCTATTCTAAAAATAATCAATCTCAGATCCTTGCTTCACATAACCCTGTGTGGGAGGAAATCGGTCGTCGAGAAATAATGATAAAATAATAATAATAATGCTTAAGAATTTCTCGATTGATTTGTTTTAAATATTTTTATGACACGCCAATGTAGTCCGCATTCATAATAAATTTTACCAAGATCGAATATAGACTGTTAAAAATCACCTTATGGTGAAGCAGGCCTTTTATTTTTTTTAATGTGACAATTTATCACATAAATATATAATTAATAGATGAAGGTTTTTGAACGAATATAAAAACACTCGTTAAACTACGCAACATCCGGCTGCAACGCAGGTGTACCTTTTAAATATTATACTTACTCGTACTAACTTCCACCCGCTGTCTCGCTGACGGAAAACTTTTCTTCTATCCTATAAAACTTGATGTGCTTCTTTTTTGTTTAGTACTTACATTATCTTTAATAGCATTGTATTAAAGATAATGTTAGAAAGATAGGATAAGCTACTTTCTAACGAGCTTTGTCTTAAAAGATCTTTTGGTCGAATATTATGTTAAATGGGTCGTAAAACCTGATGTTTCTCTAATGATTATTATATACTCATTTCTAAAATGAATAAAATGGATTTTTTTTTTTATGGGGTTTGTTTTAGGCTTTAAAGCTCGAACAATCGCTGCGCTACGGGTCGCGGGTTAAATTTCCACACAGATCAAATGCCTACAGGTAGTTATGTCGTGGGTGTCGACGCTCCCACGATACAGGAGAAAATCTTAGAGGACCCCAACTTTAAAAAAAAAATCAAAGTTCCGCCATACAATCCAAAAATAATAGTTCTAACATTACCATGACATCTTTTTTGCTATCACAGATAAAAGTATTCTGACGGTAAAAGGGAGGAAATTAGCGCTTTAAACCACACTCACGAAGTAGGTACAATCGACAATATTGGCGAATGCCCACATTATGCTCTTAGTGATAAGGACGTAAATTGTTTGGCTCCAGGATGTCTGTTGGAGAGACATTTGGAACAAAACATGTATGGAATAGCAATGTGACATAACAAATGGAAACGAATCCCACGTTGCTCATTTAAATTCTGTAAGAATTCTATAAAATTAATTACAAAATTTCCATTTATCTTCATAGTTCAAGAAACTGAAAACTTCTTTAGAATTTTTATGGTGCTAAAGTAGGACGCTATAGAGGTTGCGGACGCAAAATTTTATATTGAAACACGAAATGCATACGGTCTATTTGCAAGCACTAATAACGGTTCGCGGTGTTCCGCAGATTACTCAGTTTGCATACTAATTGCCTCGCCTGGAATCCGCACAACGAATATCATATTAAAGTAAGTACATGGCATGATATTTGTTCCATCCACTATCCCAAAATTCATTTAAAAACAATGACGTCATACAGTATGAACTTCAATATTGAAAAACTAATCACGACCTTGTACTAGGTACTCAAAGGTGGCTTAAGGTTATATATCAACTAATAAACAACAGCTGTTTGCCGGTATGTTTAGGTTATCATGGCAATCTTATTGTTTTTCTAATAAGAGAACCTAATAAGTAACACTTCGTGTGGAAATTGGTTAAAGGATCTGACACATTGTTGACCTGTCAAAGCAGCCGTGCTTACGACCTCTAGACCAATGAGATCAAATAATATTATTTGCACAAAAGTAGATTAATCAATCGCTTTTCAAAAATTAAAACTAAAATTGAATTGAATTATTGAATAAATAAGTTTTTAGTTTTACTTTATCATATAATTTTAATTTGTATTGAACATAACATACTGACACGCCTGTATTCCCCGAGGGGCAAGGCAGAGGTGCACTTAATGTACACCCACAGTTCGCCGGGATGTTTAGGTCCCATGTAATAGGGGCCGAGCCTATTGCCATTCACCGGACACATATCCAAACTGTTGTTCTACTGAAAATTTCATAGAAAAACCCAATGAACTTTGCTCGACCTGGAAATCGAACCCAAGATCTCTAACGTAGCAGTCGGGCTTAGGACCGCTAAACTAATGAGGCATACACAGTTAGGTAGGTACAAAGGCTACACCTCGGACTATAAATTCCAGTTTAAGCTGATCTCTCATTGAATAGGCTTTCTAAACAATGAGCGGCCAGCGCAAACTGGATTTGTATAGCTCAATGTTTAGCCGTGCGTACTAGATACATGAAGTACTTACTTACTTGACGGATTCTCATTCATATTTTGTCATTGCATTTTTTTTTAATAATAATGATTTTTCTAAAAAATATAAGTATGCTTATAAAGTATCTACATAATCCCATATTTTAAATCCCTTTCTAAATAATCTGCCTATCTCAATTTTATCAACCTTGTTTTGTATTGTCTAAAAAGCGTGCAAGCCTCTTTTATTTAAATGTGATTAAGGAATATTCCACTATACTCCTTATTTATCCAGTTTAAGAGATTAACCAGCGTCCTCTAAATTTGCGATTTAATAGGAGGGAATAAGCCCCAGTGACGTAAGCAAATTGGATAAATTTTCCCATAATGAAGCTCTAAAAGGGATAAATGGGTTTACAGCAGAATTTTACAAATTGCTCCAAGATTTCCTTGGAAGACTTGTAATGGTAAATTTTATTAAGACTAAGCTAGTGAGGTTTGTTCGTGTAGCTAGCTAGCATTAGGCTCTAAGGCAGGGGTGAAGTAAAAAACCATATAAGTACCTACTACAAATCATTTTAAATATTAAATTGTCTTTAAATAAATAAATAAATTCATTTAAACGGACCAATATTACATAATACATCTTTAGATTTGCTTCGGTAAATGCGATTGCTACACTAAAGGTTCTAGGTTCAATTCCCGGTTGAACAGTGTTATTTGATTACTCTATTAAATGTTCACAAAGAAATGAATTTCCTAATTAAAGAAAATTTCTTAATTAATTAGAAAATTCATTTCTTTGTGAACATTTCGCAATATTTAATGCTAAAAAATAATTAAAATAAGTACTCTATTAAATTTTCAGTAGCAGTTTAGATTTGCCCGTTTATAGCAACAGGCTCGACCTAAAAACTTGCCTCTCTCTACCTAATACTTCGAGGAACAGAGGTGATATTATGTTATGATTAACAATTTAGGTACCCATTTGTAGGTACCATTTCTGATTCGTGCCTTTACGAGCACGCGTGCTATTTGTCCGCCATCCTTGCTCTAAGGATTACAGTTCGCCAGACTATGATCCAGTCCATAAGCTCGGTGGGCGAAGTACTGAGGAGAAATGGAGGGCGTAATCTCTTATCCACGTTTCGACTATATTGCGGGCGCACTTTTTGAAACTAATGTCAGGGATAATCGCTTACAGCGGTCGAGGATTTCCTAACGTAATTATTATAAACAACTTATATTACCTACAGACAAATTCCGTAATTTCTTTTTGTGAACAAAAAATACTCCAACACTTCGGAATAGCCCCATCCATACATGGGGCTATCCAGGGGCCTTCACAAAACACAGATATTGTCTCGGTTGGGAATCGAACCCACGACACGTAGCGCAACGAATGATCTCACAGAGAAACTCAGTAGCACTAATTTACTCGACCATGAAATTGAACCCTCACGCTGCATCCATTAAAATAATATTCTACTAATTAAATGACGGATATCAATTGTTTAGAATACCTGGACGACTTCATTATACACGAAACCGCTCAAAGTCAAACTTAACGAAGTTTCAATCAAAACTTCAAGTAAACAAAACGTGTAATGCCTACTGCTGCCCGCTCACATGATTATATTTTAACCCGTAAAAAATTCATGCGAAAATTTTACGATGGAAAATATAAAATGTTTATGTTTAAGCGACCTGTGTATTGGACCAACCCTGTATTACAAAGAGCTTTTAAGCCCTTTCCGCACACGTCACGTGCAGCCGGCCTTACCTACCGACGCGTGCCTGCCTAATTACCTGCGATTTACTGCGTGTGCCCCGCCCCTAATATTAATTACAACTTATTGTTCTAATGGATGTTGTTTTTTGGTCGCTGTAAACCCTTTAATGAACGTTCAGAATGCTAGCAAAAAGTCCAGACCCACTTTTTTGTCGTCTGTAATTCCATTTAGCGACATTGGTATGTACCTAAGGTCCTTTCTCTTACTTTACATTCTTTTTAATTTTATGCCTCAATGTAATGTGCAGGTTCACGTATATTTTTTCCAGTTTTATTTCTTAAACATTTAATGATAGCGAAGGTATCAGTTTTAAGAAATTCTAAAATATACATATGTATAAGTAAATAGATTACATTAAATATTTGTATTATATACCTAGTATTTTAAAAATTTTATCATCATCATCATCATGAACCCATTACATTGTCCCACTGCTGGGCACGGGTCTCCTCTCAGAACGAGAGGGATTAGGCTATAGTCCACCACGCTAGCCTACTGCGGGTTGGCAGACTTCACATGCCGTCAAGAAAATCTCTCAGGCATGCAGGTTTCCTCGCGATGTTTTCCAAAAAAAAAAAGAAAAGACAGAGGTGCGTGCCTTGGATTCGAACTCGAGACCTTTGACTTGGCAGTCCAATGGTCATATCACAAGGCTATCACTGCATGGCATTAAATTTTTATACATAAGCGTAATTAATTTAAAAACTCACAGCTTTCATACAATATTGCATAGAACATTAATTGCCTTTATATGAAAACCTATTTAAATAATGACATAGGTGTATTTACGAAATATAACTAAAATCATGAATAAACTTCATTAACTACTCGCATATCATTAGGACTAGAGTAAACCGAATTAAAATATTGGCCCAATTTAGTGGTACTCACACAACTCAAAGATCCTCTACAAACAAAGATTTTGAGCTAAGGGATAAGTGAGATTAGTGGGTACCATAACATAACACAGTCAGTCCCGGAGGCCTCGTAAATCCCGGCCGTTTTCATACTGAAGGGTTAATTTTTTGCAATGTGTACCTACCTTATATTTTGGCTTTACCTACATAGCCTGCGAAGTTCACAGCTAATGAAGACCAATAAATAATATCGCGGACTATTCCAATATTGACTCTAAATTTCGATTTAGGTTTTCTTTCTTTTTTTTCTAATCTAAGCTATTATAAAATCTCTCAGGCCTGCAGGTTTCCTCATGTTGTTTTTCTTCGCCATTTTAAGCGCGTGATAATTAATTATCAATACGCACATGGCATCGAATAGTCTGAGATTTAGGTGAACTATGTCACCTTTTTGTCAGGCAGCGGCTAGTATTACGTATATTTACTATGATTTTTTTTTTCAGAATGACGTGCGTTAGGTAGGCCAAGCTCCATAGTAAAATCTTCAAATCCCTTTAGGTTTTATTCCTTAAATTATTCTTCTCTGTCTCAAATAAACACAGCTACTGTAGATCCCTACTTCATTAACCAATTAGGATCAAGTATCCATAGGTAATATGACCAAAATATTTATAACGATGTGAGGGTCCCTATATCACTAAATTCTCCAGTGATTAAGCCGATACACTCTGACATCCCTTTGTTACCTAAAACACGTACGTACGTATTAATCACTCAATGAAAATTTGAGAGCAACGGTAGTGATCCGTAGAGTAGGGGAGGTTGCCATGACGACGCGTGTACTTGACATGTGTTTGTTTTATGCGGAAAGCCCTTTCATTTCACCATGAGCTGGCAACTTTATAGCAAGGCCAACGGTGGCAATTAGAATCCTATACTATGTACATTAAAACGTATAATAAAATGTGCGGTGTGTTTACGACTTCGAATAGAAACAACAACTTTATATTGCTTTTAACTTATAAAGCAACTAGCTTTCCGCCCACGGCTTCGCCCGCGTGTTCTCTCATACAAACTTTAATCCCCTATTTTATCCCCTTTGGGGTAGGATTAATTAAAATCCTTTCTTAGCGGATGCCTACGTCATAACATCTACCTGGATGCCAAATTTCAGCCCGATCCGTCCAGTGGTTTGGGCTGTGCGTTGATAGATCACTATGCCAGTCAGTCAGTCACCTTTGAGTTATATATATTTAGATGTAGGCCATCACAGATTTAAGGTTCCTAATCTGAGTAGGCCATATAAGTATTAATATTTTTTCTAATTCTTGGATAGTAAGAACCGAGTCGAGTATCTATATGTGTGTTCATGTGGTTGTGTGTGGAAAAGTGTTCATAATAGAAAACAACTTTACATAACTTTATATATACTGAAAGTAAAATATCATTTGATGTTTTATGGCGAATTTTTAATTTGCCGAAATCCTTAGTAAGTTTTCTAGTTAAAAAATCTGCAGAATTTTTCATATTATTTATATCCCTAAGATAGTACCTACTAATGGCGTAAGCTTTTTGTATCAGTGTTACAGTTTAAATAAGTAGAACATAAGTAGTGTTTTGTCGTGCGATAAAAGGAAGCCAAAATAATTAAGCAGTACACGCTCGTGAGGTTCCAGAAGTGTCCTTTTAATATATGCAGAAAAGGCAGTCTGTCGAAGTAATTTATTAAGCTAACCCCTTGAGTACTGCCCCAATATCTAACTCATTTCATTCTGTATTCATAAAGGGAAGTTTCGAGAGTCTATATATCTACTTTGGCAATTCTGGGTGGCTAACATTTTCACTTTTGATACTCAATGTGACCTCTTAGTGAACACTTAGACGTCAGTTAAACTGGAAATGTACCTGTATGACCGCTAAATCTACGGAAAAATACACTTAAAGGTAACAGGTAATAGGTAATTTGCTTTGCTTATACTGAAAATGTGTAGCCGTGCGTCCATGAATCATAATTATTGTGATTCATCAAAAGCATCCATTTTGACCTGACCTCATAATCAGCCGCGGCATATGAACATTGAAGTGAGCGATAAAGACATGAAACTTAGCCAGTCTCAGGGGAAATTTCAGTTTCTTGCGACCTTCGAGTTAATCAGAAAATATATTGAAGGCACAGCGAGTGTTACGGTATTTCATTACGTGAACTTTGACGTCGATATTTCTTTTAACGGCAAGGGTTGATGTATAAGAAGATTAAATTAAGTTGAAGTTATTTAAGAGATCAAGATATCTCTATGATTTATGTAGTTTTTCACTTTCACTACTTAAACTAAGTATCTTAGCAATTTTTCAAACTGTCACCGGTACAATGACTTCCTTGTACGACTTTGAAAATAATAACTTAGAAACGATTCTATTTCACTTAAGCCAAACACTAGCACATCAATCTCTAAACAACTTTTGGAATTCTGACAGCCCTATAAATTGTTAACTGTAAATATAATATTTACCAAATTTATATTGTTATCCATCGGTTCGCGCAGAGTATATTCAGGGTTGGTAATTTGTTCTGATAAAAATACGGGAAAATTCCGGGAACCACGAGGTCAGGCGGCAATCAGTTATTATAATCCGCCCCATTGCCGAATCTCCGTATAAAGGGAATGCAGTAATAACGCTCCGTTGACTTCAAAGCATAATACATTTCATCTTACAATAGAGTTTTTTTTTATGAATTCGCTGATCTTTATAAAAGGTTGGCAAATGAACGTGCCTTTACTTAGGCACATAAAAAAAAAACAATACTATGAGTGTTCCATTCATGTACCTTTTGTAATTTCAAATGTGAATAAAACAATTCGTCATTTTGCTTTGAACATAAAAATGCTTTCGTCCATATTTACCTTATTTCTCAATGGTACTCTTGGACTCCCATAATATTAAATTTAAAAACGCTGAGCTTGGAGGCGTGCCCCAAAGTGTAATCGAAACATAAATCTTTTTGATTTGCTTTGGATTTTCCTCCCGTTTGTTATAAACGATAGAACTTTTAAATTTTAACACAAATTGCGATGAACATTATGCTGATTTTTAAAAGCTTCATAGGTCTATGGATCGTACAGATATATCTTACAGTTACAGTATGAGCAAGTAGAGCAAATAGTTATAAGCAAATACTTTTTTAGGCTTAATTCGAATGAATCACTGCAAAAGTATAGACGCTTTTCTTTTGGGAAATTAATAACACCTCTAATAAAAAAAACACGCCAAACGAAATCTCCTCCTTAATACCTACTCGTGGATGGATACTCTAATAATATTGGATAAGCCTCATTAAACAAGCCTCGAAGTTGCCTTTGTTGGAGAGTCCTTGTAAGTAGTTTATGAGTTATTCAACCAATCGATTTCTTATTAAGCTAGCGATACTCTCATCAGAGACCTGATAAACCCCGACGCCATTCTTAATTAGGGACATGATCCACAAGAAAGTAATTTCCACAAGATTATCTTCTTCATCGATACAGGCTGACATCGAGAATATTGTGGTGAACTAGAGAAGTCGTGTAGAGTAGATACTCGTATGATTGAGCTGCGTGCCTTTTGTCCAAAGATATTTGTACCTAATAAATATTATAGGAGGGAGTAAAAGACAGCTCGAGTCATATTGACATACCTTTCGGATTTCGATTTACTACCTGCCAAGACTACACACACAGAAATTATCCAAATTAAAATAACGATCAAACATGTATTTACATGTGTGTATACGATGTTATATTGCTTCAAAACCATTCCCTTGTTGTCCGCTGATCCTTGCTTTAGTGACAACGGACACAGTGAATGCGCCATAGTGGGTGACCGTTCTGGACGTATTACGTTTTATGTCTTAACAAGCCATTCTAAATGAGATATTTTATTTAGTTTTGGACAATCTTCAAATATTTCCCGAAAGTTCAGGATGAGGTATATTCAATGTAAAGCCACCGTTTGCCGGTTCCATGTAATAGGGTCGCGCCAGGTACCGGGCACATATCCAAACTCTGAGCTGCTACTGAGACTTTCATAGAAAAATCCAATAACATTTTGCTCGACCTTGACGTCGAGTAAGTCGAACCTAAGACATCTAGCGTAGCAGTCACGCTAAGGACCACTAGACTAATAAATGAAGTTAATGAGAATATCACTAAAGATATGTTCAAAGTCTAGCCTTACTATATCTAGAGGTAATTAGGCTTCAAGAAACCGTTTACGTGACCTACATAAAACTACAAAGGCACATTTATGTTCAAGATCAAAAGAAAATCGGAGAAAAGTCCTAAAATATGCGCACCATACGTATTCATGGAACTAAGGGAAGGTAATATTATACGGTGGGGAATGTCTATTAATCACTTAATTAATCGTTCCGTGGCTCTGCACGTAGGCAATAAATACTTGTGGTTATTGCATCTTCGCTCTTAATACTCTTATGTGGGCCTAAACATGTAAAAAAACCGATTAGGTAATGTCTTTATGTAAACACAATTAAACTTACAAACATAAAAAAAAAAATATCACTTGCCGTGCGTTGCAATATAATGCTTGTTTAGAAATCCATTGCGAGCGCCCATCCATATAATTCTCGTATACATATTATTACTAATAATAATAAATACGAAAGTAACGCCTAAACCACTCCAAAAATTTCTAGAAAGTGTGACAAGGGAATTAAATACAAACCTAAGGAACACATTATTTAGAGCGGCGGTAGCCTAATAGCTAGGGCGTCGGACTTGCGATCATGTGGTTGCCGGTTCGAATCCCACCCATTGCACTACCGTCGTGAACCCACTCGTAACACAAGCACGCTCGCTTAGCACGAGGGGTTAACAAGAATACTAGTAATGTGTGACCCACATTGCTAGTAAGCTTTTTTTTTAAAAAAAACATTATGTTCAGTTGGTTATAGCTGTTACCTGACCCACCCTAGTTGGGACAGTGGGGTCTCGGTGGCTCAGGTAACAACTATAACCCACTGTACATAAAACATAAACAGTAAATAGTGACATGACATGCGAATAAAACTAGGGTAGGTTAATATTTAAAAAATGTAGATAATAATAAGACTGCCTCATAAGTGTAGTGGCCCCAAGCGATCGACTTCCGGGGCGAGCCATGATATTGGGTTTTTCTATAAAAAAAATCTGTAGCAAGTCGGAGTTCGGGTTTTATGGCTATAGGCTCGCCCCTTATTACACCCTGCACATATACATACATAAGTACACGTCTGCCTAACCCTTCGGGGATAACAGGCGTGATGGTAGGATGGAAAATAAAATATGATGTAGCTAAATCAGAAGCGGCTACTTTGTCTGCATTAGCTGATGAAAAAATACCGTTCAGTCACCAAATTGTATTAAAGCTGACTATAACAACATTCACTGTAACAAACAGCTGAAGCCATTACGATATTGTTTTCTCAGTTCCCCACAAGTGAGGAGTTACTTTATATACTAAGTTAATGGACCCAAATTGGAATTAACTTTTCACTCACTCTTATTAAACATACCTCTAACATACCATTACGTCTATTTTCCCCGAAAGGACAGGCAGAGAAACGATAATGTACACTCCCAGTTCGTTGGTATTATATTAGGTCGTAAGTACCCAATATGGGCCAGCCTATAATCAGACAAAAATCAAAACTCAAGCTACTGATAATTTTATAAAAAACCCAATAACACTGCTCGACATGGGAATCGAACAGAGGACCACAGTCAGTTGCAGCTCAGTTGCGGTAATATCAATATTTTTGCCTTAGCACATGCTTTATGAGTTATTCAATGAATGGGAATGAACCGTGTCACTGAACAATTATTTATTTAATACATAAGCAAATTAATTATGTTTATGGTCATGGAAATTTAAAGGTCAATTGATTTCCTCACGGATGACCTATAATTTTGTATTTATAATTAAATTATAAAATAATACTATTAAAATCATCATCTGTAATTTTCCTAGTTCAATTAATATATTACAGAGATTACAGATAATTAAAACAACATTAAAAAACATTTCAAACACCTTTACTTCATTACATCAAGCAAAATAGAATGGAACAGCTCTTAGCAAAACGTTTTAATTTGCATAAAATTGAGTAGTGCATCAGTAATGTTGAAAAATTACGTACACATGTAACGTTCACAATGACGTAATGTGTGAAATATTCGCGCACGTTTAACGTCACAACTCGTGGAATTTAACTAATTGCATGTTCGGTGTAATTAATTAATTTTGGGTAATGTTTGTAATTTCATGCACCACCGGCCTTTACTAATCCTTTGGTCACCTATTGGGATTATTCTGATTTATCATTATAAACACATGGAACAATAACAAACAAAAACACTGAATATGAAAAAATATATATTCATATTCATTTATTTCATAGAGCCATTTTACATGTCAAAAGTTTTTGCATATTATCAATCCCTACTACTTAATAAAAAATAAAAAAATAAAAATAATCATGTCCCTGTTGTAAAAAAATCATATAGTTACTTCGATTATTAAGTACCTACCAAGAACTTTTTTATGTACGTTATTCAAAATTTAAAAGCTTTCATTATTGACCCATTTACTGTCCCACTGCTGGGCACGGGTTTCTACTCAGTTTTAATTGGGGTATAGAGGTAACGCTGGCCTTAGGTTAACAGACTACTCACACACTTTCAAGTATCCTCACTATATTTGCCTTCACCGTTGTGGTTGCAAATTTTTTTAAAAATAATTATGCAAAAGGTTACGAAATGTCAGAACTGCGTGCCTTAGATTCGAACTCTAGACCTACTAGACTATGCAGTTCAATGATCTTACCACTGGCTATTGCTACTTTACCATACATAACTCCATCTATACTAATATTATAAAGCTAAAGAGTTTGTTTGTTTGTTTGTTTACTTGAACGCGCTAATCTCAGGAACTACGGGGCCAATTTGAAAAATTCTTTCAGTGTAGATAGCCCATTTATCGAGGCAGGCTATAAGCTATATATCATCACGCTAAGACCAATAGGAGCGGAGCATAAATGAAAAATGTTGCAAAAACGGGAATAATGTAAATACAGAAAAGCCGAGAAACCACGCGGGCGAAGCCGTGGGCGGAAAGCTAGTATTATAATATACAGGATCCTCTTTGTTGCTATCTATGTACCTTTATGCAGAATTTAAAATATCCAACAAAATAATATATTATTCCAATGTTTTGCATTCTCTCGGCCACCCATGTCCACATCTGCATTCAGCGGAAATACCCAATACATTCCTTACATTGTTTTGCGATTACCAACTGGAAATACAAAACTTCACAGCGCACTGTGCAAGGCCAAGCTAATTTGATTTTTCATCTATTTTACACAACCAAAACATGCTATATTTACTCTCAAAGCTTTCTGCAATAGCAGAGTATTCATTTAATTTTTCTTTGTTTCAGATGAAAACCACTTTTACTTTTCTCCGGTAGAAAAAAGTTTTGCTCAAGTTCAACCGCCTTTATTTCCGAATACTCGTCCATCTTCATTTTATGAACATGGCGACAGCTACCGAATTGCTTCGACTGCTCAGCAACCACTCTACAGTGAGGGGCAAACTAGATTTCCTAGTCCTAACTATAATCAGAACCCGACACCTTTTCAATTACCTACGGGCAGGAGTCAAGCTGGTACACAGTATTACGTAAACCAACCCGAATTTAACACTCAACGACAAAGGTTTAGACCGGCATTACCTTACAACTTCCAACTGGTTCACCCAGCCTCAACTAAAAGGCCAGATGTATCGCAAATACACTCTGTAGCGTATCAAAATGATCCCTCAAAACCAGAAACATTTTTAGGTCAAATTACTTTAAATAATCCTGATATTGATTACTTACAAAATAACAGATTTAAAAACATACCATTTGATGGTAACAGCTTAAAGACTAATGGACAGAGCGGTCACATAATTCAGGATGAAGATATTGAAAATGATAATCAAGACTTATTTGATCATCACAGAGTGACCACTTACAATCCCCATAAACTCGCAGTTAAACAAAGACTGAATGTAAAGCCTAATACACCACGATTCCCTCAAATTAATTCTCCTTCTCTAAATGGAAACACCCAAAATACACCAAATTTACCAAACAAAGTATATAATAGACCTAACGACTACAATGGACCTAAAACGAATAATAACGTATATCAAAGTTCTTCTACAGAATACAAAGGGCTACTAGATATAGAACCTTTACTTGAAGATGACATAAGCGATATTAGTTCATTTAGGGAACTCATGAAAAATACTCAAGGCTCATTTGATGTACAAGTCATTAAATCTAATCAAACAGAACCGCAATCAGACATTGATAGTAAACCTGATGCAAGTTCTATGAATGCTGATAATTATCCAAGAAAAGGATCAGTTGAATCAACAACAATTACTACTTCCACTTCAACAACGACTACTGAAAATAGTAATCATTTTGAAGAAGATCATGAATCCGATGATTCAGAAGATGAAGGAGAATATGTGGAGTATTATGACGATGAAAGTACTGAAGTAAAACATACCACTCAACAACCACATTCCACAGAACACATTACTGATATTTACGACGAGGACTACGATACCACTGAAGAACCAGAAAAGCTCACAGAGCAAGCAAATACAAATAATACGGAATCTTTTGATGTTCTAGTAATGAAACCGGAAAAATCTATGGTAAAAGATGACAATTTCAAACATTTTGTAGACACCACTGTTATAGACCAAACTGAAAATAAAACTAAAGAACAGAATGTTTCATCGGTATCTGATAGCAGTGATCCTGCTTTAAATGAAGACTTTACTGCTATAGAAGCACCTTCCATTCTGGGACAAGAAGTTGTGTCAGTTGTTACCACAAAGAGTGTAGTTAATGGTACCATATCCATTCCAGATGTAACTTTTGCACCCAGTACTACTAAATTAAGCTCATCTTCCGAAAGTATGTCATCAACTAGCAATCAAATGAGTGATGCCTCTGTGCCAGTAACAACTGAAAGTTGGATTGTGGTTGCTTCAGTTCAGACAAGTAGAAGTGTTTCAGGCGCTCGCTTTTTACCTTTTCCAACAGTAGAACAAGAGGAAAAGAAACAAGTATTAGCTGATGATAATGAAGACGAGATCTATGAAGAAACTGTTACAAAAGACCCAAGACAAGAGACGAATGGCCTAATAAACACACCGTCATCGACCGAAAATATTAACGACAAATTGGACAGTATTCAGTCAGAGTTGTCCAGTGCAGTTTTATCAGGTTCACTTAATAATGAAAATAAAAACATAGAGTTAATTACCGAATCGACAACGGAAAGTACTACAACTACCACAACAACGACCACCACTACGATCCCACCTCCAATAAAAGTTTTTACACTGAAAAGTACAACAAGTCCATCTGTAACAGAAAGGTCGTCCCCAGATCCATTACCAGTTCAAATAAAAAAATTCGCTCATCGTGTTACAACTTCTACTACACCTAAACCGAAGAAAAAACCTTCTTTGGTTACTGTAATGGATGACATTGCTGGATTGTTACCTGCTGGTTACAAATCAAGACTATCATTTAAAGATAAAAGAACTAGTACGACTACCCCTGCCACTACTACTACCACAAAAACTACTAGTGCACCAGAAATATCTAGTGAAGTCCCTATCATCAACGGAACACAGGGTCGATCATCCGGTATAAGCACAAAAAATAAAGTAATTGTATTAGATTACAAATCTTTACTTCCCAAAGAATATAAACCTAAAGAGAACAGGCCTCAAGAAGATCTTGTCAAAAAATTACAAAAAGATGATCTTAGTAAATTGTTACCAGCGAGTTACAAGCCCCCAAGTACAGAAACACCAGAAACCAAACCAAGTACGAAAGCTGATATATTAGATAAAGCCCTAAAACTTGATATATCAGCACTCTTACCGAAAGATTTCAAATTAAATGCTACAACAACAGTAAAACCAAAGATTGAATTTAAACTACCAGTCAATGCTGTTCCCATAGATGTATCAGCTTTATTACCACCTGGATTCAAACTGAATGAGACGGAAAAAGAAAATTCAGACAGCCCATTAGTCAAGCTCAAAATAGCTGATATTTCAAGTTTATTACCACCTGAATTTAAATTAAACGAGACTGAAGAAGAACAAGAACCTTCTAGTAGTACAACAAAAGCTCCAGGAGGCATCAAATTAGTATTCCCTTCAAGACCTGGTGGTAAAGTAACCAGAAAAACCACTACTTCAAAACCATTGGGTCCCGGTCCCGTTCCAAATACGCCAAAAATACAAAAGGGTTGGCCTACAAGGTATTGTATTTAGTTTTTTATAATTTCATGAACTCATATTAATTATTATTTATATCTCTTTTAGTATATAAATAATAATAAATATTACGATGATATAATTTTGTATATACATATAGCATCATTCAAATAATATTACATTGTGCTATCAGTGTTCCAATAAAAAAAAACCTTTTTTTCTATATACACTTTGACATAATATAAAATTAATGACATGCATTTTTAGGGCTTCAACGGAATTTACTGGTTGGCCTTCGCCATCTACGACACCATTTTCAATAGAAAAACTTTTAGAAGCTCAAAGAAATGCTACCGCTACCAGTCCACTGCCAGATTTTAGTACTGAAGCAACGACACGACGTATTACGACTACGACCACGACGACACCCGTACCCCCTCCATCGACCACTCCTGGGTTGTGTCGATCAGAGTGCGATATTGCTGCGACTATTAAAATAGTTTCAGGTAAATATATTTTTCTATCATTTTCACCGTTATAGCGTATACTGTTTTGTTTTATTGAAAATTCTATGGATGTTTTAATTTTTCAGGAGTGAAATGGATACCCGAATTATTAGACCAGCATACAGAAGAATGGCAGCGTCTTGCTAATGATGTAAAAGAAGAGGTAAGATAAACTATAATAAATAAAAATCTTAATCTTCTTTATATAACCAGAATATTCACATTTTTTTATTTTGCAGTTGAATTCAGTCTATTCCAAATCGGACTATCTACGTAAATGGTACAAAGGTATTAGAATCGATGGATTCAGCGAAGGTTCTGTTCTTGTTGACTACTTTATTGAACTTAAAGAGGTAGGAGAGAGAGTGGATACACTTGATCTAAAAAAAATGTTCCATAAATCTTTACATGAAGCAAAGCCTGGTTCTGTGGTTGAGACTATAACAGAGGCACCCATAGATGATGCGTTTGATCCTGACGTAATGTTAGGGGATCAACCCGATGAAGAAAGAATGAAGAAGAGCAATGAGAAAATGACAAAGACAATTGATAAATCTGCCGGTAAATTAGAAATCGGAAAGTTTGTAATGGATCCTGCGTATACCGAGTTTATAGGTGAAGAGAATTAATACTTATTATTTTTATAATTCTTCCGCAAAAGTTTTCTGTCCTTAACTGGTTTGTATTTTTATAGTTTTGCCTAAGCGTGAGGCGCCAACGGCTGTAGTCCCCGATGAAGAATCTTTCCTGCCTCAGTGGGGCATCGCTGTGATCGTGATTGCGCTAGCATCACTTCTGTTCGTCGTAATATTTGGAGTTACAGTAGTAAGTAAACAATTAATCGAAGTAACTACTTAAATCTAATTTGCACACATTTTTTATTAAACAAAAACACAAACAACCCTTTTTCAGCTGGTTAACCGACAGAAGAGTGCCAAAGCGAAACAGCCGATACCTCTTAGCGAGGAAATGCTTCGGGATTTGGATAAGAGTCATATGGGAGGCTTTGATGACGTGCATCAACTGAAAGAACGTGAATTGCCGTATCTTCCTTCGGGAAAGGTAAATCGTCAATACTGATATATTTTGTTTCTATTACTTTCCCAATTTTATGCTTATGTATTTGTTCTGACGTTTTAATTTTTATTGTTCGTCTAGCGTATGTCAACTGCCTTCATCGAGCAGTTGGCTTACCCCAACCCGGGTGACTCATGGCGGTCGGAGTGGACACCGCAGCTCCAGAAGTATATGCAGCATTACACACCTGACTCCGGACGGGGCTCGCAGATCTACGGACCTGTTGGAAACGCTTATGGGTAAGGATTTTTAATATAAATGGTGTATCTTTAGTGCAATAGATCAGATACTCACTTCAACTACATTTTTGGTAATTTTTGATTATCAAATCGAATTTTGAACCTATACTCATTATAATTTAATAAAAATTTAAAGTCCAAATTATCACCTAGAGCTAACGCTTCTTCCCGCCTTGAACTTTACCCGCCGCGATGGAATCCTGTCATACATATTTCTTGGAAAATCGCTGTTGCTTTTCACTACCTGGGATTTATTTAATTTAACGTATGTTTTTTCCTTCGCCAGATACGGCGGCGGTGGTTCGCAGCTGTACGGGCAGACGGGCGGCGGATCCCAAGTGTACGGTTACACGGGCGAGTACCCGCGCTCGCACTACTCACGACGCCGCTCCGACTACGACAGCAACTTCTAGACACTTCTAGAAATATATTCGCCTACTGAGACTTGACACAATCTTGACAATATCTCCTTTTTAATCTCAAACTCTTATTTATAATATTCGAATAGAACGTTTCATCCATTCTGTGTAGATTAGTCATTAATTCCAAACATACTGTAACAGGTTGTGAAATAATTTTATCATGATGAAACCGAACATTATTAGATCGAAATTAGACTCGTATTTCAGAATTTATACGACACGACTTTACATTTTGCATGATATTTTTAGCAGCTTTTAGTCCGGCCTATTTAGGACCTAACAGTGCCAACTCAGATGGTTATGTCGCGTTTGATATTTATTTTGTATCAACAATGTTTCTGTAATTAAAAAATAGTTATTAAATGGAAATATCTGCCAAAATATTAACTATTTACGACTGATTGTGAGATGTAAATAAGTAGAATAAGAACTCACCAATATTATAAGTGGAGACTAATAGGTGAGGCTACGAAGTACTTGTGTAGATATCTCTCCGCATACCTATATTTGCTCAGAACCTGTAGTGGATCGTGCCGTGGCCCGTGTATGAGCGTGAAACGCCTCTTTGTGCCAAATGTTCGTGCGTCTGTGTGTGCATGTATATATAAACAATATTCCTTTCATATAGAGACATTAACATTATGCGGGTTAAACATATTAAACCATTATAGCACAGGCCCTGCGTTTCTACGACGGCCGGTGCTTGGTTGCAAACAATTTATGTGTTCCAAATTTTAAGAATAAATAAATAATATTTATTCTTTAATTCTGCTCAGTGTCATTAAAAACGCGTTAGGATAACGATCTTCATATATTAAATTCATAATGTTAAGAATGTAATTGATGATCGTCAATTTTTAATTATTGCAAATATCGTCAAACAGGTTCACAAAGACGTTAAATTGTAATCTAAATTTAATTAGCGTTTAGCTACCTAAAATAAATAACAACCCTAATTAGTGTGGAAGTTTTAAAAACTCGGATTTACTTGAATGTGTCAAAATGTTATTAACGTCAAATATTATTATATATATTTAAATTGTATTTGTAAATTCCTCGAGTAACGAGCGTCACGGTCATTATGTACCTACCAATTAGATTAAGTATAGTAATTGCATGAATTTGTGTATATAAAACAATTTTTGTACATGTAGATTTTAATTTAATTATTGATTAGTTAGTGACAAAGTAAACCATTAAGATCCTGAATATAGATAAATATATAATATAAATTGTTGTTTCATTTTTAAGCTACTTTTATTCATCGATGAAATTAACTCAATACCTATGTAAGTATCCAGCTAAAGCTACTAAAGCAACCGCATGTAGATGAAGCTTCAAACTAGTTATGAATTTGTCTGCATTAATGGTTTATACTACCTTATTGTATCTGTCTGTGTATTATGTAGTTAATATTCTCGTTTATGTATACGAGAATATTAACTACAGAACAACAAATACTAATGTTAGTATAAGTAACATTATTTGAGCACACCACCTAATTGTATTCCCAGTTGAAAAAGAGACTTAAATACATAATGTATTACTTCAGTTTATCGATAACGGTCCAAACATAGACGGCGACCCTTCGATCCTCCAGAGACAGGGAAATTTTGAGGACACTAGTCCCGTAATTCCTATAAACTCATATAATGTCATACAAAATAATTAATAACTGACATTGTGACCTACAAGCTGTTGCCTGCTGTTTCACTCATATTCTAAAGAACTTTAAGAGACAGAAGGTAGCCTATATCCTTCTCCAAGGTCCAATATATATCTATGCCAAAATTCACCTAAATTGGTTCAGCAGTTTAGGTGTGAAAGCGTATGTTACTTTCACATTTATAATATTAGTTTCATGCTCTTCGGGAGGATGGAAGGGGACAAACCCTGGACACTCCATGTCTCAATGTATCCTCAAAATATATTTCAAAATAAATATATTCTTTCTCTCCTTACAAATTATTCAAGACATGTTATTTCAGCAGCATTCAAGACATGGTTATACGAGTATACCTAAATAATTATAATACATAATTACAAATAGGCACACACTCATATTTTAAAGTTAGTTAAAAAACCTTAACTAAATAAATTGGGGATTGAAGGTCGAAGAAGCTAATACAATATCGTTTTATCGTCATAGTATCGGCACAGTCGTTTCGAAAACCAAGGAGAATGTACCTCAAAAGCATTATTGTGTCCTTTTGCATATAATCAAGAAGCCAAATCCAAGAACCCCGGAGTATAATAATATAAAAACGAAAAAATAAGCTGTACGAATTTGTCCCGTTTTTTATCGACGAGTTTATCTGTTCGGCATTTTCTAGAAAGTCACAACCAGCGTTTGAAATGTAAGGATAAGTCTAATATGTAGACGCGTGTTGACGGATTGTGTTTAAAATTCCATGAATATTAAAATACGTAAAAGCTGCAGGCTCGCACGCATAAGTCTTAACTCCGTATAATCTTTATTAACCAAGGGAGGGTTAATACCGCGCACCCATCTTCTGCTGATACTTAACAGGTAGGTATCTACATACAAGGGTGTTGACGAACCCTTTGGAAAGAACAAACTTATTGCATATTAATTAAATCGTAACGCGCGATGCTTTGGGTTCATTATATTACCCTCTTTAGGTAACACGAAGTGTGATTATCCGTACTATGAAAATGTGTTAATGATAAAATGTTCGTTCGTTGTTGAATTCTGATACTTTTTTATTAATCTTAAGATATAAATTTTACCACGAACGAAAAATTCAACTTCTTTTCTTCCACACGCTATGTCTTAAGGCGACGTTGGCTCCATGTATTAATGACACATTATTACTATATCCCGTAACTTATTTTTTACTAATTATTTTTATTGTATTAGGCATTAATGATTGCTAAATATCATTAAAGATACAAATGTTACGCCTTAATCGCTAAGTCAAATTTGATGAATTTTGCTATAGATATTGAGACGGTTATTGGCTATCGGTACTTATTTTTGGATAGCACTTGAAAATCTACTTTAACGTGAACCGTGGCCAAAGCTTGTCTAGTTCGACAGAACTTGATGAAATTTGTGTCCGTGAGATATATATGTTTGTGAAATCCCTCACGACACAGGGCTTGGCGCCTACAGCGGAAGGTTCCTAAGAGTATTCTACTTACCTACACAGTTATAAGAAGTTTTAAGAGGTACAGAAACAGAATACATCATCACGCATGTATCCTACAAAAGTTAGGCTGAGGTTTATTGATTTATTTATGTACACCCATAGTCCGCTAGTACCTAATAGGGGGCGCGCCATTACCAACTATCGAACACAACTCAAAACTCTGAGATACTATTCAATTTCTGAGGAAATCTCGATAAAAGAAGTATGCAAGAATCGTAGCAGATGGCGTTCTGTAGTTTCTGCCTACCCCTATGGGAAAGAGTGTATGAAATCTCGATAAAACTGCTCGTCCTAGAAATGGAACTTAGAGCATCCCGATCAGTGACTGCTATCATCATCATCCTAATCAACCCATTATATTATTGTCCCACTCTTGGGCACGGGTCTCCTCTCTGAGTGAGAGGATGAAATTTAAAGCTTACTATAGTATTAAATACAGGTTGTACTATGTAGCAGTGAATATATTTTTTTTCTAATAAGGCAGATTTGTACCTAATTATCTTTACAAAATATTAATAATTTTGAAAAAGTATCGTGAGAAATGAAAGCATCTGATTCCACAATAAGTTGATCACAAACTTTGATATTCGAAAGGTCTGAAGGTGTTTACTCTCTAGAAAATTATTTGGAGCGTTTGAACTTAGATCTCATCACTTATAAAAGCTTTACTCAGCTTCGCAACCCGTATTAATATAAATTCTCCCTTTTCGATTTGTGTAGGGCAACCCCGGCATGGTGGCGAGACGTGTAGGGTGCGACCGGAATTACACACATTACCATGGAAATAAAAACTAGTTGGAATGTTTGTTTTGGGAAAGCGACCGCCTTTCTCAATATCGCATTTTATTTTTACCTGGTTTTCCTTTTATCTTTGGATAAAAAAAATCAGTAAGATAAATATAATTGAATAACATTAATAGTTTACTGAAGGCTCTGTGTAAATACGTCACCTAATGAAAATGGAAAAGGGAGGGAAAGGAGAAAAAAAAGACAAGGAATAGGTACCTAACACTTTTGTGGACTGTACGGTATATACCGGTAACTATTTCCGTCGCACTTCAGCAACTATTTTAATCAATATGGAAATCCCACAGAACATCAACATCAACTGATAAGCCATAACAAACAAATTGCTATGCATTAACACGTGCGCAATGTATTACGCAAACTATTTTGTTTGTTTTCGACCTAACACAATGGATGAACACGACCAGGCCTGAAATAATAGGATTTTCTTCTTTAATTATCCATACTAATGTAGGTATTTGTGAAAGTAACTAAGTAACTGTTTGTTCGATTGTTACGTCTTCACTCCTAAGTCTTGATGAAATTTGGTATAGCGATAGAATGAAATTTGGATAATGATTTCTTCGTCAATACACTCTACACAGAGCTGTCGTGGTCATCATAAGGATGTAAGTTGCCATCGGTTGACAATCACAATGCAGAAGGATACTTATAGGCTACTTTTTGTCTTAAATAGTCCTTTAAGGTGCGAGTGAAACTCCGGGCAACAATATACCTATATTTTTTATATGGGATAACTAGGCAAAAGATCAGGCGAGCTACTTAATGGTATGGACATCTGCAAAACCAAAGGAGTAGCAGATGCGTCCCCGAGACCATGTAATAAAAAAGGAGGGGCAGGCAAAAAGGCGAAGTAAGGGGACTGAGGGAGGAATTGGGCCTCCAGCACTAGAAGAAATATATAGTGTACAGACATCTAGAGTTTATCTAGAAACTTTCTACGCCGAAACATAATAGGCTATTTCGAATGAACAACAGCAAGCCAGTCAGCCAGTTGTTCGATGTGGCATCCCGCGCTGTTTTTACACGGAAAACTTTATCAAGTGCCATTATTACTTAGGAAACTGCAGTAAAAGTGAGTAAAGTGCTCATTAGTCATGGCTGTGTAGAGATTTGGAAGTTGGGCATTCAAGCGCCCATTGAAACTTGAAATGCCTACGCTGCATGCGCCCTGAATTAACTTAATCATGATGAGTGTTCGTCTTTGCAAGCTCTTACTTTCCGTTGAACACACTTTACAGCGTAACAGTCCCTGAGTAAGTCCATTTGAAATGTATTGCTTTTTACCAAAATTCAGAGGCTAAAGTTCCACATTACAGTTGTGGTTATAAGCACGACTGCTACGCTTAGAGGTCCTCGTTTTGACTCCCAGATCTGCAAAGTGTTATTGGCTTTTTCTATTAAATTCTTAGTAGCAGCTCGGAGTTTTGTTAGTAGGTATTCAGCTACATATTCGATGGGACCCAAACATATCGGAGAACTGTAGGTCTATAATAATTCAAGTTTAACACAACACAACGATAACATACCATCACGCTTGTATTGGCCGAAGGGTTAGGCAGAGGTGTACCAATGTATGTACCTACACCCACGCTTCCGGTATGTTTAGGTCCCGCGTAACATGGGGCGAGCCTATTGCCATGAACCGGTCACAAATCCCCGACTCCGATCTGCTACAGAGAATTTTATAGAAAATCTCAATAACGCTTTGCTCGATCTGGGAATCGAACCCAGGACCTTTAGCATAACAGTCGCGCTTCGGACCACAAAAATAACGAAGCTTTAGGTTAACTGACTGACTAATCTATATTAACTGAAAAGTCATCAATCGGAGTAAAAACATGCCTTTTTTAAAAACCCGTGATTTTTTTATGTATTTACTATATTTTTAAAGGTCATTTATAAAATTACTTTTACCGGGCAAAAAAAATTTGCAACCCTAGTTGTGTCTGTCCTTATTACGAAAATGCCAATGATTGTGAATAGACCGGTTCCCCTAAATTACAAGTCTGCTGACACAATCCATTTCAGTTCATTCCGAGATCATGCGGGCTGAGATTTATTGTTTACCGATAAAATATTGTAAGGTAAGAAAACATGCCTTGTAAAGTCTGCTTCTTAGACAAAGGGGTAAATATAGGTACACACCCCGATCATCGGTTCGTTTTTAAGACTCATTTAGGGGAGAAATAAGGGGGGAAATAATAACATAGGGGAGCGAGGCTAATAATTTCCTTAAACCAGGCACAAAACCAAACTCTTACGTGAACAGAGAATTTCGAAGAAGAACTCAATAAGACTCCTCAACCCTATTTTAAAGTACGCAAAATCTTCATGGATCGTCTAACACCTATGAAGGCGGCAAGATATGTCGGACTCTTCTTGCAGTAAAGTCACGGATATAGTAGGTATTCGCGACACGATACTACTAATTTATTTCTTAAGTAAAATCATAAAATATCGTTTCGTAGAAGGGTTAAGAAACATTTTAAATTGGCAACGATTGGGTCTCATCGCCACTTAGCTTTCAGGGGGACTACGTCACATTACAGGGGTAGATATGCCAGTTCTATGTTTATCAAACTATATAACTTTTGTCGGGAATTTCTACGGTTTCTCAATATGCATTATTGAATGTGGCCATTTTAGCGCCCCGAGCTGTGTACTTACCTGTACCTCGATAGCAAAGTGGTTGAGCGGGCAGCGCCGCACAATAAGCAAAGGGGATAATAAAGGGGGCGCCATAACACTTTCCATTACACTAGCTACATTAGTAATGGGTTTCCTCCAAGAACCGTGAAGTAATCTGCAAGCGTTGACGCACATTCAACCCCACAATGCGGGTAGAATACAAATATTCTATAAATATTTGTATATATATAAATATATATATACAAATATTTAGCTGAGCTGAAGCTGCAATATAAACTGAGTTGATTGTTTTTACACTTTCTAACCTTTGAGCTTTTTACACTTTCTAACCTAACCTAATATCCAGGGTAAAAAGACCTTTAAGTGCATGAACAAAATGAGAGGTCAGCCTATACTGGATATGTATGACGTTGTCTAGCCGTGTGTCCGTGAATCAAAATGTTATTCACCAGGTCATTTTGGCCCTGCTGTTGTTGCAAAGTAAGGCTTCGATCCCACTAAGCTGGTAGGTTGCTGGCAGGTTCTGGGATGGTCTTTTAAGAGGTCACGGAGCCCTCCACTATGAGAAAATGGAGACCGACACCGGCGTGTTATTAATGGGTAAGAACACTCACTCACACTTCACAGTAAGACCCGAAGATGGGTCGTCAGTATACTAAAACATGGCATTGAATATGATAATATATTCAGCTACTTTATTATAAGGCTTACCTATATAAAATCACACAATAATTATACATAATATATATCTTTCCATTCTAATAAATTTACGACACATCATTCAATGGAAACAAAAGCGGTTTTATGCCTCAATTGACGCCTTCTAGTATATTGAGCGCCTGCCGCTTGTCGGGCAAAAAGCAAGATTAACAAGACAGGCGCTTCGAAGTTCAAACAAACTGCGAGTAAAAAAATTAACACTAAGCGCTGTCCCTAGTCATTAACGTTTACTAGTCAAGTAATAAATTGTGTACCTGGTTTTATTTTACGGGTTTTTGTGTAGGTACCTGGTTCTTATTTTACGGTTTTCAAACATAGGAAGTGTTTAACGTGTCTAGGTACAATTTTATATTAACTATTGTAGTGTGTGTCTACTGTCTATAGGCTGACTTTCATAAATCGGGATGACTTCACGTGAATGCTATGTATTACTTAAGATTTTCTTTCCAAAAATTTCACGAAATGAAAAAACCCTGAAATGCTTAAAATAAAAACCAAAAACATAACATTCAATAAATTAAAAAGGTCAAACATATTTTTCTATCCTTTCAAATTGAAATGGAGTCAATTTTGAGGGACGAAGCTATCCTATTTACATAAAATTCAACCATTCACGTACAAAAATTGAGTGATTAAGTGGTCAAAATAAAAAAAATACTAAAGTAAATAGAATAAAACAGAAAAAAAATAAAAAAGTGGGTGTCATAAAGGAGAACCAAACCAGAAACTCAGAAACTAGGCTCTAAGCCTCTAAAAATAAAATAGGAACTTTACCGATGGAATGGCCTCAAGGATCATTGAATCCTTTCGCGTAGATACATATTATCAGAGGTGTCGCTGTTACCCGCCGCATTATTGAATTTCACCGTTTCCTTCATCTCTGATTTTCAAATAGCGTTTATGCCCAAAGGATACAATTCAATGGATTTCGTTGTAATTAATTTTAAGCCCTTTGATAAAAGCTTGGTATTTTCAGTATAGTATAGTGAGTAGCAATTATTTGACACGTAAAATATTTACGCGTGAAAGCTTTTTCAGATTTTGGCATTCCGAGAATTTGTATTTAAAATCCATAGCAAAATATTCCAGATTATAATAAATCACACTTCACGTCGAGTCATTTAAAAATATATTATAATGTCATTTCGTTTTGCTAGTAAAATAAACCTGGTTGGTAAAGTGCTGACGACATAAACTAGAGAACTTTACGTGCTATGCTTCTCATGGTTCTACCGCATTCATACTTCATGGTACAAAACTTCTTTAGATATTTCTTGAAATTATACGGAAGTATCCACTGTTTTTAAGGGACCATTGTCTCTTGCCTAATTAAAGCTATCTCGAGGACGAATATGAGAAATTCCTTAGAGCACGTACGTCCTAATAATTACCGTTAAGCTATCCACACCGATCCCACGGATCCTATAATGGAATAATAATACTCGGCCTGAGGCGTGACATGGGTTCTAATAACAGTGTTACACACCCTTGAAGCGTAGGAACACATAGAGTGGCTCTACACATCCAATATTAATAACAATATTTACTATACAATTATAGACTATATCATACATACATACACTCACGCTTTCTTTCCATAGGGGTAGGCAGAAACTACAGAACGCCATCGGCTACGATTCTTGCATACTTCTTTTGCTTCGTCCACATTCATACATCTTGTCATACACATGCGCCGGTTGCGGGTACTACGCGCCTGACCTTTCTGAAGGATCTCAACGATAAGGTCTGGTCTATGTCTTTCCAAAGCGTCCCCTCCCGGCGACTCCCCTGACAATAGACAATATCATTGGCTCGTTATTAAAAAATACTGAGGTACTGAAATTAGTACCTACTGTTCTGTTCCAATCTTATAGTTTTCGAATACGAACGCGAAAGTGAGACAAACATTTATACGGAAATAAAATTATTTTTATATTTGATACAAAAAATTATTAAATGTAAGTAACATGTTCATAATCTTTAACATCAAACAGTGTTATTGAGCGTTCTATGAAACGTGATAGTGCCCAATGAACGGCAATAGGCTCGCTCCCTATTACATGGGATCTAAACATACCGGCAAACCGAGTATACATTAAGTACTCCTCTGCCTAACCCTTCGTGGAATACAGGCGTGATGGTATGTTATGTTATTATGTAATTTTCTTCAAAATTATCTACCTATGGTATCTTTGAGCTTCGCTGCCCTGGGTCTTCCGTGAATTTCCCTTCACGTGAATGTCACACATCTCTGAATACAGTTTAATTCCAAAGCTCACGCCTTGAATACTCGTAAATGAATCTTCATTAGGAGTTATTGTCTCCTGAATCATCTCTACAGGTCGCGTGACAACCTACTTAGTAGAATAAGTACCTCTTGAATTTGATGAGGACTGTAAATTAGATCTGTGTGTGGAGTCGAAATGTTTTATAACACCTCAATGGAATTTAGTTCACGCAAGTTTGTGTGAAGTTAGTTAAAAAAGTTCTACTAAGGTTTTATGGATTGATTTGATTCAACTGTGAAATAGACCAATTTATTTTATTACCTACAGTATTTGTTTATCGAAACATACAAATCCAATGATATTATACAGGTGACTGGTGACTGGTGACACACTAACGATACTAAAGGAGAGTACCTACTAGGTATTCGATTCTTTTTCTAATTATGTAATAAAACATGGTACTTAATTTTTGAAAAGTTTTCCTATATAATGAAGTGTGATACATTCCCGACGCGCGACGCTGATGACGTTTATTCAGTCACACATAGATACGTAAACGTAAATAAATTGTATGTGTATAACGTAATCAATTAATATTTACTTAACATGGATTTTTCTTCTCCTAAATTCGTCAAATATCACGTCCTCGAGTATCGTTAGTATCTCACCAGCCAGTCTGTATAGCTAAAAATATTTTTTATTTCTGAAATCAGTATTTACAAGGGGAATATAACTTCGTAGACAGTAATGTCTTATGATCTGAGTTTTTGTTCGTAGAAAGAGACTAGGCCATCGGTCAAGTCGATGTAATATTGTGTCACGCAACCGAGATTTCATATGCAAACAATTTGAGATTAATTGAGTATCAATATAAAGGGAAAAAATTAAAGAATTGATATTTCGAAGAACACTGTACCTATGTAGGTTATTAATAATGATTCTTACATTTATAATTTACCTTTTGACAGGATAAGTTTTTAAATAATGGTTGAAAGCTCTTATTTCGAAACTAAATTATAAGTAATTTAAATATGTATTAAAGGCACATTAGAAAATAAGCGCGCCCAAAATTACTAACATAGGACCCAATTATACCGGCAAACTGTGAGAGAGACATAGGCTACAATTAACATCACAATCAATCCTTTGTGACAGAAAAAAAAACACACATAGCTTATTAATTCAGGTTTTAAACTAAAATAAGCCACGACAAGTAAGTACCTTTTAACAAGGCACTTATTTCTCAAAACAAAAGCCCCTGCACGGAGTAATATGCCGTCACGTTATGAAGTCCTCGATACAATAAATGCGTCACGCGGCGCAATTTCATTTGCACGCACCTTATAGAGTGTCAGCCGATCTTAATTGACACGAATAAAAAGCCAACGTGCCTTTCAATTATCACACGGACGCATAAATTTTAATTACGAGAATAAAAATATTAATTAAATCAGTCGACTCTTCTACGGGAACGGTGAACCTTTTTATGTAGATATTTTTCGACCTCATTTTTTAAAGTCATATAGAGGACATTCCAGACGGTGAACTCGTGAATTTTTCACTATATTTTGCAATATTTTTTGCAGAATATATTTCTCAGATAAAAATTTAGTCTAGCATTTTGTATAATATTAAGTTATTCATGTGTATTTAAGCGTTCATAAATACGATAGGAACGTTTTCGATTACAAAAGTAAATATAATTTTCTATTTTATGTATAACAGTACCTCTTATCTCAAAATTTTTGGTTAAATTCTGTCTGTGAATAATTCACGGCGGCGGCAGATTTAGGTGAAATTAATTGTACAGTAACGGGCATCCAGCCGCAACATACATTTTCCATCAAAGGGATTTGCGCGGAGAACACTCCCCGGGGAGCCGATCTAAATGAACAATTGAACATACTCTAAACTCTTTTGTGTGTAGCTTTTATAAGCCAATTTTTACTACTACTGTTTTTTTTTTAAATATTGTTAGGTACTTACATTTTTTGGTTTAGTCGATTCCATTCACAAGTCAAATAAAATGTTGTTACCTAATATCTAGTTAAGATAAAATGAAATGCTGCGTATAACTCAAGAACGGCAGGATAAATTCGGCAGATAACATTTTTAAGGATACAAAAATTTAAAAAGTTTCTTGGAAATGCGTTCTTGGCATATCATAAGATACCATCACGGGGACGCCTGTATCCCCAAAGGATTCACCAGAGGTGTACTTTTGTACACCCCAATATCGCCCATATGTTTAGGTTCCGTGTATTAGAGGCGAGCCTATTGCCATTAACCGGGCACAAATCAAATCTCTGAGCTTATACTGTACCCAATAACATTTTGTTCGACCCAAGTCACACAGTAGCAGTCGCGCTTAGGACCACTAGACTCATAAAGCAGTCAGCTTAGTATTCTTGCTATGGATTATAACTTTGGACATGACAACGTACATACGCATATACGTGGGTCAGCAAGTACATACGCAGATAGCTTGATAACCTGTACCCAAGAACAAAACTAATCTCTGAATAATAATATAAATAAATATAATAAAGAATTTAAGGAAATTGATGTATTCTCAAACTCGTTACATACCTTTAAGAAAAAGCTTTATAATAAGTTAATATCAACATAATGTATCTTTCGATGTAATATGCGTTAGCTTACACGGTTTACACTGAGTGTTAATGTTATTACTATAATGTTCGTATAAGTCTTAAAATTAAGTTTTTAAGTATGAAAGCGGCGGTAGCCTAATGGCTAGGGCATCGGACTTGCGATCATGTGGTTGCCGGTTCGAACCCCACCCATTGCATTACCGACGTGAACCCACTCGTAACACAAGCATTTAGCTTAGCTCGAGGGGTTAACAAGAATACTAGTAATGTGTGACCCACATTGCTAGTAAGCTTTTTTTTTTAAAAAAAAATAAAAAATAAAATAAAAAGTATATCCTATCCTATATAGTTTTATGTTGTATACTGCATAACTATGTGAACTATGCTATATCTGACTACACGTCAACACATCTTGGTAATTAATATTAACTGGTAAGTTTCGGCACTATTTGTCTATCGCATTTGTAATTATGAATCTTAGTATTAATGTTTCTTTTCTTTTTGACTGTTTGTGCCAAAATATAAATATATTTTTTTTATATAATAATAATAATCAACGCAATTAAATCAGACGAAATATTTCACGCGAAGTTGCTTACTACGCCAAATTAACCACAGAGTTGACAAACGATAACTATTATGACGCTTAAGAGGACGCTCAATTACCTACTGCGCGAAACTTTACAAGTTATGCGAAACAGTTTTGAATGTAGTATACCAAGTTCCATTTTTAGCTTAAACAAGTAAGACGTATACTTATTTATTTATGAAACAGTAGAATTTCATAATAATTTGCCCTTTAACCACACATATTAACGTCATAAATTTTGTAATTATTTATATAATATGAATATAATTATAGAAATTAACTGTTACTGTACTAAAAGTTCCAAGTTAGCTACACAAACGAAAATGATGTAGCACTTACCTATACATATAAATAACAAGTAGTAGGTAGGTACGAGTACGAATCACCCTTGCAATTTGGATTTGTGCCTGGTTAATGGTTATAAGGTCCCCCCCCCCTATTTTAAGGGACCTAAATATAAAAGCGAATATTGGGCGTACAATAAATAGGTACATCAATACAGCTCTGCCGCCCTTCAGGAAATACAGGTATTTTAAGATACAAATTATGAGACTGCCTCATTAGTCTAGTGGTCCTAAGCGCGACTGCTTCGCTAGAGGTCCTGGGTTCGATCCCCAGGTCGAGCAAAGTGTTATTAGGTTTTTCTATGAAATTCCTAGTAGCAGCCCGGAGTCTGGATTTGTCCCCGGTTAGTGGCAATAGGCTCGCCCCCTATTACATGGGACCTAAACATACCGGCGAAATGTGGGTGTACTTTAGTACACCTCTGCCTAACCCTTCGGGGAATACAGGCGTGTGTTATGTTATGGTATGATACAAATCTTTAAAAGTTCTGTTAATACGTATTATTTTAAGTTAATACTCTTTTCAATCAGCACTTTATGTGTAATCTACCTAAGCGTAGGTATACAGGGTGGAAGGGACATCACCAACGTAAAATTTCAGCACAAGTGGGTCCAGAATCATGAACTGAATTCATGGCAAGCGTTTGTGCGTCGCCAAGTCAAAGGTCTCGAGTTCGAATCCAAGGCACGCACCTCTAACTTTTCGAAGTTATGTGCGTATTAATAATTAATTATCACGCGCTTAAACGGTGAAGGAAAACATCGTGAGGAAACCTACATGCCTGAGAGATTTTCTTGACGGCATGTGAAGTCTGCCAACCCGCAGTAGGCTAGCGTGGCGGACTAAAGCCTAATCCCTCTCGTACTGAGAGGAGACCCGTGCCCAGCAGTGGGACAATGTAATGGGTTGATGGTGGTGGTGGTGGTTTGTGCGTCGATATCCCTTCCACCCTGTATATGTAGGTACATACTCCTATACTGGATTTACATACCGTAATGTGTTTGTACTCTATAATATTAGTTGTGTACCTGGCCTGGTATTGTGAGAGTATATAGGATTTGTGTTCTTAAAGGTAACTACGATAAAAATCTAATAAATACCTACATAAATACAAAAGGCTGTTTTAAAAACAATTTATTCATCTAATTAAACGACAAACAGGGTTGTAGTTGAACTGTTATTATTCATAAAGCTTCATAGTGCTACAAAGAGAACAAAAAGGCTGTTTTCAGTACAAAACAATAAGTAGCCGCGTGCGGGCGACAGTCGAGCGGCAAATTGTTCAGGGGAGCGATTAAAGCGTGAAAATTGTTTCACAACAATGACGGTACCATCGGTGACACGGTTGCTAAGGACCACATTAAACCTTTTATCTTGTTTGACAATGAAATGTACATGAACATGACTTACAACTTAATGGAATATGGCCACGGGAGGAATTAAAATACGTGTGCCTGTGCACTGTTCAATGGTTCGATTCATTTATATAGAAATATTGAATAGAATGACAGATTGAGCGAAGTGATTGGACTGACAAATTGAGTGAATAGATTGAATGAATTAATGATCGATACGTCCCGTGAGACTGCGATTTTTGAATACTCCAACCAGAATTACAACACAACGGATTAACACTGACATGTGTGGACCTTTGGCAGAATTTCTTCGACATTTCAAGTCCCTTTAATTCCCAAGTTGGCATTCCCAAAGGGATTAATTAAGCGAAAGAATTAAATTTATTGTTTTTTTTAGCAAAAGGTTGGCACGGCTGTTAAATGATAAATGATATTTATTTCTGTAAATGGATCTTTTAACGACACTTTTACAAGTCATTTTTTTTACATATATTTTTTTAAACTAGATGGCGCCGTTGCATGTTGATGTACAGGTACGGACGGCTACACATCGAACTATAAAAATCCATTATTGACTGACCTTGCATTGTAAACGCTTTCCACACAATGCGAGGCCCGCCTATACTGGTATTGTAAAGCCTGATGTGTAGCCGTGTGTACATATAATTGGTATAATGTTACTTACAAATACAGAAAAACTGATTAAAGAAATTATCAATTTTTACTCATAATACTATCGCCTGCATTGATCGTCACGCCTGCCCAGAAACTATTAGATATCGTTAATTCCGTAGTTTTAATTACTTTCTACGGCTTTATTTATTTCTGTACTGGAAATAGGAAATTGAAAAACCTGACCCTATTTACTCTTCATAACTGACCATTGTGACTGTAATGGAACTCAAATCGTTTACAAAAGTAAATTAGTACTTAATCGATTTTAATAAAAAATAATCATTGTTACCTTCGCAAATGTCTTGCTGATCCAGTGTCGCCATTCGACGGATCGCTGAACTCCTTAAATAATGGTTGAGGTACACGATGACTAATGTATGCGTACTGTCAGTTAGGACAGGTCAACTCAAAGCTTCAAAAGACCAGTACTGATTTTATCCTACATTGTCTAACTCATATATAAAAAAAGATCAAGATTGTTTTGTTCTTTCACATAGTACCTACTCTTCTGCCTAAACTAAAGCTCCCTATTTGAATCGCAAGTATCTTAGAATTAAATACCACGTCCACAGATACAACAGAAGCTGTTCGATACTTCGTGCAAAAAAAATGTATTTTCAAATTATATATTTTTGTATTAAAATACACTCCATCTTAAATATACAGAATAGCGCTCCGTATTATCCCTTAAAATATTGCTTAACTCTAAACGTAATTAACCTTTCACCTAAGCTATGAATATTTTACGAAAAGGAACGTTGAGCACACTCGATCCTATAAAAATCTCTTTACTTTCGTCCTTAGAAAAACTCAATTTGGATTGGAAAAATATGAAAGGGATCAACATCAATTGTAAGAAAAGAAAAGTTTTTTTATGTCGTGACAGAAATTTCGGAACGATATAAATTCTTGTATTTACATACCAATGGCTATGGTGCGGAGATATCCAATTTCGTCTCTAAAAATATCTCAATACTGTTCCAATTCCTAAAGCCTTTTGTGTAATCTCATTCCTATTGTTTTTTAAGAAAATATAAAGATAAAAGTTTTATCGAATAGAACCTCTATTTCAGCACTATCAAGAAGAATCTGGATAAATAATTTGGAAAGCTTTAGATAGAACGATAAAATTATGAAAATACATATAAGCAGGTTTGGTGGAAAAACTGTTTTTTAAATTAGCAAAGCTACTTTTGTGCACCCATAACTTAGGACCTAAACATACCGGCGAACTGTAAGTGTACATTAGTACACCTCTGACTAAGCCTTCGGGGAATACAAGCGCGTTGAAGTGTATATTACATTAGGTACGTATGGTCGCAACGCTTCAAATAAAAGTAATATAAATAAATCAGAGCAAACACCGACATTATCTAATGATCAGAATATTGAGAAGAATAATTCACTCATCAAAAGCTACTCGAACTTCACTCACACTCATAATTTTGACTTTTACGTTTATTTGATTTGTCAAGTTTGCTTCGACTTAAGATTTGTTAAAGGATATGACGATCATTTCTAAAACTCACTCTGTAAAACATCGCAAGAAGAATATTATACGACGTACTAATAATTTATGTAATAGATAAAATTATTGAAGAAATTTTCCTTTTAAAATGCACTTCTACTGCATTTTCAACAAAACGTGGAGCTTGCAATAAATTATTAAACATAAAGTAGGTACCTAAGTGAACTATAAATAAACAAATCCAACAATATTTCACTGTAGAAAAAGAGCCGGCCAAAATGCATTAAAGCTTTTATCGCTTCAAAGAGCAGGAAAATATTATTTTTAATTTCAAATAAAAGCTGTAAAAATTTTTGAATGAATACAGTATTCCCCTGGCGTAAAAGTCCTGTATTTCAATTAATCTCTTTTTAAGCGCTTTAAAAACATAATTAACCAGATGGTTTGCTTTCTAATGGAAGCGGAATCAAATCGCTTTTTAATTGAGTACTTACCTACATCTTTACAAAAACTATTTCATGTCGCTTATAAATAAAGTTAAAAATATAACATACAAACGAAACTAAACTGCAAAGGTCCTCCAGACATCAGTTATTTCGACACATACCTATATCATTTTCTAGTGAAAGAACCTTATCGATCGTATTTTGTTTTTAACCTTTTGCACGCCAGAGTATAAACGTATCGCCGTACCCCTGACGCCAGGCCAGTTTTTCTGTCAAATTACACAAGGTAGTGAAAACACACTAAAGGAATTGAAAAGATTAAATTGTTTATTTCATAAAATGGGCGACGTATATTTTGTCATATATTTGTGACGTTGGCGTTCAGGGTAAGATTTCGTTTGTCACATATACATATGTGACAATGGCGTTCAAAAGGTTAAAGTAGAAAATTCATTTATTTGTGGGTATTCCATTTCGTTTAACCGTAAATATTCTCTTGAATTACTCAACAGAGTATATTTGACACATCTACGAAGCATTTTTTCTATAAAAGGAACGGAACTTCATCTCGCCAGGGGAGAAGATTGGTACCAACCACCAACCAACGTTACCATGGTTACGTTTGAACTGATTACATGAAATTATTTTCATTGCGTGGTAAAAATTTAAAAAATCTATAAAATCGATGAATAAATTTCATCAAAGTTGCAATTCCTAAAGGTTTCACTTGTGTATAAAATAAACAATATTTAAGCCCTACCCAGCGGTGTTTCCCGGGTCGACGACGTTCCATCCTATCAACTTCCGCAACGATCGCATATCGCAAAAAATCGGTGTACGGCCGCGTGCCACAACTAATTATGACAAGTGCTTTGCGGCCTGCGGGCTCCTACAAATCACAGCGTGAAGATGTTCACAACGCTCCACAACGCGACTGCGCGACGGCGGCGGCGACGCACTGACAGTCCCGTCAAAGTCAGGACTGCTAATTTGATATACATTTTATTTTAATTTATATTTTTATTTTAAATTTGTCAGTGTATGTGTAAATATATAAGTAAAAGGATAATATATGTTACTTGGTAATGGCAGCAGCGACGCCGAGAGCAGTGCCTGTCAACCTTTGACCTCGCTGGATATTCTGGTAAGATGTCCTCATTGTTCCCAAGCCCGCTTCTTTAAAGGTGAACGAGGTTTGAAGGTGCATTGTGGCAAGGTCCATAAACACCATAATGCACCTTCTAACCCCACAACTGTTTCACCCTCACCCAGTCTAAGAACCCCCATTGAACAACCACTTTGGCAAAAGCTATCAAAATTAAAAAATTCAACCCCAGTTTTAAAGAGAGTTCCCCGCGGTGCGCGGCCTTTGGTTGCACTGAGTTTAGTGCGATGTGTCCGGCTTGTCACCCGGGAGAACTCACAAAATGCTTGGGAACAATTACTCACCTTCCCTTATATGATTCTGCATATTCAGAAAAATTTGGCTATAAAAAAATCGTTGACTACCCAAATTAAAGAAAATTGCAATGCTTCATATACAAGTTTCGACCCTAAATTACCAGCCCAAAAATTGCACAATGGTTTTCTGCATCATGTGGAATCCAAATTCAGCGAAGGTGATATAAGTGGAGCAGCCAGGATAATCTTTAGTAGTGATGTGGTTGCACCGTACTCTCCAGAGATTCTTTCAGCTCTGGAGAGTAAACACCCGTCTCCAGTGGATGGCCTCGTTTTCCCTGATCCCCCCGACCCTGATACCAATTCATTGACAGTTACAGCTCACCAATTGATCACGGCCGTCGGGTCTTTTCGGAATGGATCTGCTGGTGGCCTCGACGGCTTGACACCCCAGCACCTAAAGGATCTGACGGGTTCAAGCGCCGGGGAAGCCGGTGAGTCGCTTTTAAAGGAGCTTACGGCTCTGATCAACTTAATGCTCTCCGGTAATGTGCACGAAGCCGTCATTGACGTTTTGTACGGGGCTAATTTATGTGCTCTGCGCAAGAAGGATGGCGGCATTCGTCCCATTGCTGTAGGCTGTACCTACCATCGTACGGCAGCCAAAATTTGTTGTGCCTTTTATAATGAAACTTTAAAAGGCAAATTTCAGCCCCTACAACTAGGATTTGGTTCCAAAGGGGGCTGTGAGGCTGCCGTACACGCACTTTCAACTTTTTTAAAACATAATAAAGATGAGGTCCTCCTTAAGGTTGACATTAAGAATGCCTTCAATTCAGTAAACAGGGACGCTTTGTTGACTGAAGTAAAAAAAGAAATTCCCAAAATTTACAGTTTTCTTTGGCAATGTTATAGACACCCCTCTAAACTACTATATAAAGACAATCTTTTGGAATCAGCCGTCGGTTGTCAACAAGGCGACCCTCTGGGGCCAGTCATTTTCAGTTTGGCAATAAATCCCATCATTAAGGAACTAAATTCCAAATTCAATGTATGGTACTTAGATGATGGGACTCTAGGAGGTGATGCAGACACAGTCTTAGAAGATTTTAGATATTTGAAACAAAAATTCCACTCTATTGGCCTTGACCTCAATTCCTCTAAATGTGAAATATTTTTACCCGATACCACTAACCAACAACTGACTTTACAAAAGCTCAATGCAATAGCTCCGGACATCAAAATTGTTGAAAAAAACCATCTTCACCTGCTAGGGTCCCCAATCTTCGACGAATCTTTTCCACATTTCATCGAAGAAAAAATTCAAAATTTTAATGATATTTCGGAAAGACTTTTCAAAATTAATATACATTCAGCATTTACCATTATTCGATATTGTTGTTTTGGACCAAAATTTACTTACTCCCTCCGTTGCTCACATTTGTGGAAGCACCAACACCTTTTGGAAAAAGTAGACAAAATTATACAAAACTTTGTTTCGTCGATCTTAAATGTAGCTTTGGATGACCGAGCCTGGTTACAAGCCACGCTTTCCATTCGTTTAGGTGGACTCGGCATCCGCAAAATTTCTAGTATCAGTTTACCGGCGTTCATATCCTCGGTCCACGGTACTGAAAAGTTGGTCAGAGATATTTTAGGACCTTCTCTGACTGATTTTGAGGTGCCGTTTTTGTCCGATGCTTTGAACGTCTGGAAAATGACTTGTCCCAATACTGATGTACCCTTGATCCCATCTTCCCAGAGACTATGGGATGCGCCGCTTTGCAGTTTGACACGGAAAGAACTTCTGAATACGTCAGTCAATACTGCGGAGCGTGCTCGTCTCATGGCTGTGGGTGAATGGGAATCAGGTCTCTGGCTTCGGGCACTTCCTTCATCCAACATAGGGACCTTGTTGGATGATACAACTTTTCGGCTTGCTACTTGCCTGCGCCTTGGCGCTCCTTGTGTTGCTCCGCATCGCTGTCATTGTGGCGAGGCTGTCGACAGCCTCGGATATCATGGCCTGTCATGTTGCAGAAGTGCAGGCCGCATTGCACGACATGCCAGCATTACGATATCCTCCGTCGTGCTCTTGCCACCGCCGGCGTACCAGCTGTTTTAGAACCTAATGGCTTGTCACGTGACGATGGGAAGAGACCAGATGGTATGTCGCTTTTGCCTTGGAAAATGGGTAGGCCTTTGGTGTGGGATGCAACTTGTGTTGACACCCTTGCTCCATCCCACCTTCCAAGCTCAGCTGGCTGCGCTGGCGCTGCTGCTGCTGCCGCGGAGACTCTCAAACGGCGCAAGTATAGCAACCTGTCGGGTAGCTATATGTTTGAGCCGTTTGGGGTTGAAACGCTTGGGTCATGGGGTCCGAGTGCCCGTCTTCTCTACAAGGAAATATCTAGAAGACTGGTCGACGCCTCGCGTGATCAGAGGGCTGGCTTATTCCTAGGGGAGCGCATAAGCATTGCCATTCAACGTGGCAATGCTGCCAGTCTTCTGGGCACAATGCCGGACGACAGCGATGCCGAGGAGTACTTTGACGCCTAGTCGCGCCCGCTGTTTTTGTGTATCTTTTTTTTTGTAAAATATGTAAATAGTGTAAGTAACTACTATAATATATTTAAGTAATATTGTAAAAACTTATAATTAAATTTTGACCAAAACCCACACCTTGGAACCTTGGGAGTCATCACATACGCTTTGATACTTCTGAAAGTCTTGAATACAATTGATTGGAACATTCACTTATTACACTTTCAGTACTATATCCAGTAATGAACAAAACTGATGATGATTGGGATGGTAAAGAAATAGGCATGACAGGTTCTAAACATGTTCTGCAACCCTCAAAATAGGATAACTGATTCAGATTTTAGATATTAATTGACAATATAAATCGCTGTGACGTCATCACACCCACGTTACAAGACGCGTTGATGCAGTCAACATCTGACACGCTCAACAACGAACAAATTATTACAGTTACCCGAATATATGAATAGACAAATATTGAATTCCGCTGTAATTCGCTACATGTGCAATATTCGGGACGTCACCAGCTTGTCACGATTGCCTGCAATATGGATTCTTTTCCATTTGATTCTGTTCAGACTTGCACAAATGTCAGAGAATCTGAAGGCAACATTCTGTTGGCGTTAACGTTTTACAAAAAGATTTATGTGTGAATTGACATTTGAAAACGTTACTTCGAAGTTGCTTGAATTAAACATCACAAAGTTTTAACAAAAACATAACACTCGGTCTGAAAAGAAAGAATTTTACATAAACAAACCTCATACATCTATCTTCAACATTCTAGAACTGAATCTATCTTTGCATTAATAAACAACAAATACAAACGAACGTTATTCATATAAAAAGGGAACTGATAAATAGATAAGCGGCCTCAACAAAGGATATCTTTTGATGGACATCACACTAACAACTACAAACGGGATGCGCGAAAAACATTTTCCCGTGTTTTTCTTTTTAATCTTGGGAGCCAAACGAGGGAAAGCTTGAAACGACCATTAATCAGATGTCAACACACATGTTCCCGTATTGAATGAGGCGTGCTCTGAACTTACGTAAACCGCCCCAAAAGATAGTCGCCAAGAGAAATGTGTCGCTTTGACCTGATAGCGAATCTTTCAATTGTGGAGGAGCATTGTTTTTTTTCTCCTTCTTTTATAAAAACAGTTCCTGTTACTAGGGAACAAGCCCTATGTTACAGACCCTTTCACAAACACAATTAACGGACTCAAAGTAAGCCCAGACTGAAAACAAATATTAGTAAAACACACTTTTTTTTTGCGTGGGTGCGACACGCCGCGAAACGATATTGGCAAGGTAACCATCTTAACCGCTACACTAAATATGCAGTCAAATAATTTAGATGTATTATTACTGGCTGATGACAATTAATTAAGATGTATTTAGATTTACATACACATAGAGACATTATATTCTGAGGTCCATGTATCAATTTTGTGGGAAATGTAGCGACGACGTGCAGAAATTAGTTTAACTGGTTCGTTGAAAGAAAGAAACCTAAAACGGATTCTTGTAAGCCAGTCAAGTAAAGAATAGGCAATGTACTAGGTAGATAGAAATAAAGCACAGGCGAAGGCTATGAGAGCTACCAGAGGCACTAAGCTAAGAAGAGCCATGTGCTTTTAATTCAAATAACCCTTCGCATTTCTAAGAAAGAGGTTTCCGTCAAAAACCTTGCTTAGCAGATCTGAGTTTGGATTTCTGCTCAATGAATGGCTGCACCCCTATTACATAGCACCTACCTAAATCATATTGGTGGATTGTGGGTGTTGGTACATTAGCAGAACTTAGTACCATATACTTCTTTGAGGAATGCAGGCGGGTGTAATTATAATGTTATTTAAGAACAGCACTGTCGAATATCGAACCCGCTAACTTTGCGGGAATGAGTCTCGCAATACCTCTGGATGGAACCAATTAATGATTGGATCTGTGGCAATTTTCTAATTGGAATCGATTCATCGAAAGGCGTTTAGCCATTTTGGATGTGCGGAAAATCTTGATGGATCTACTGCTACTTAGGCAAGGTATTTCGGACTCATACCAACTATGCCTCCTCTTGCCCTATAGTAAACGCCATGGGACTCGCGATATTTGCCAAGACCGTGACAGAGCAATTTCAGCAGGTACTGGTTTTTTATGTATATAGAATACTAGCTTTTGCCCGCGACTTCGTCCGCGTGGAATAGATATTTCCCAAACTTGTGGGAATTTCCCAAAATATTGTTATAAATTAAAGGCTATATGTTATTCTGATGTATAAACAATAATACTGTAAAGTTTCATCAAATTCCATTCTGTACTTTTTTACTCTGTTCTGTAATCTGTTTATTACGCATCCGCAATATAGAAGAAAATCCTAGAGATAGGCAACGTTTTTTATTTTCAAAATGGTAAGCAAGAGTACTTATCACGTAGGTTGTAGTCCGAAGGAGTTGTTTCACTTGTTCAACGTATATTTTACTGCGTTCACAATAAACTTAATTGGCACAAACAAAAGCTTCACTTACGTAAATAAACTTAGGGAAGTCGAAATTGTACTCACGTTCCGCGGACCCATACGTGTATAAGAAGATAAGTATGTTGATGTATCTACTGACTTAAATACTGCAATAACATTAGCACCTCATTTACGTGACTTTTGAGTAGTTCTTGCACATGTTAATTAATCATAATCATAATAAGCCACAATCAACAGCTGATAAAACGAGGAACTATTTAAGTGCCTGGATTTTTTTGGGAATTTAAGTACATTCCTAAAAAAACATACCATCACGCCTGTATCCCCCGAAGGGTTAGGCAGTGGTATACTAATATAACCTTCAGTTCGTGCGTATTTTTAGGTCACCTGCAATAGGGGGCGAGTCTATTAGCATTAACCGAACATAATTCAAAACTCCGAGTGGATACTGAGAAGTAACACTGCTCGACCTTGAAATTCAACCCAGGAACCCAGGACTTTTAGCTTAGCAGTCGCGCCAAGGACCACTAGACCAATAAGGCAGTTTATAATTACAGTTGCAATCAGGTTTTTTATTGGTTATTACTTTTTAGGGTTCCGTAGCCAAATGGCAAAAAACGGAACCCTTATAGATTCGTCATGTCTGTCTGTCTGTCCGATCGTGTCACAGCCTTTTTTTTTCGAAACTATAAGAACTATGCGTTGAAACTTGGTAAGTAGATGTATTCTATGAACCGCATTAAGATTTTCACACAAAAATAGAAAAAAAAACTTGGAACTGAAACTCATTTTTTTTTATCAAACCCATACGTGTGGGGTGTCTATGGATAGGTCTTCAAAAATGATATTGAGGTTTATAATATCATTTTTTTCTAAACTGAATATTTTGCGCGAGAAACACTTCCAAAGTGGTAAAATGTGTCCCCCCCTGTAACTTCTAAAATAAGAGAACGATAAAACTAAAAAAATATATGATGTAGATTAACATGAAAATTGGTTTGGACGAGATCTAATAAATAGATTTTTTTAATACGTCATAAATCGTAATGGTACGGAACCCTCCGTGCGCGAGTCCTACTCGCACTTGGCCGGTTTTTTTGAGATTTCGTTCAGCTAATAAAATCATTAGCCTATATAAAAACATTGCTGCTAACATTGCTGCATTGCTTTTATGGTAAAGCATGGAACACTTACTAATCAGAGATTTAACCCTTCGGGGAATACAAGGCGTGATGGTACGTAATTTTAAGATTTGCAGTGCAAGAAATACCCGTGCGAAAAGTTTGGATTCGAAGTCACTGACATCTGACTCATTCTTGTCCCGTTTAATGACAAATACCCGAAGGAATTTTGAAGCCTCATTGCTAAGACAGTGTTGTGTCAGTGAACGTCCTTATGCAATCACGTCGGAGGCTTGACGTTGCGTCCACTGCGCAGTACTAACCGAGGATTATCGACCGTCTAACATATTGTCAATAACACATTAGCAATATTAAATTCCGGTAACAAATAAGCCGGAATCTATCTGGACGGGGCCGGACGTGTGCGGATAACGAGCGTCGATTATTAGCTGGGATTTGTCAAGTCGAGATTGTTTTGTCGGGCCCGAATTTCGGTTCTCGCTTGAGCTATATGAAGATAAATCCTTGGAGTATGTATAGGCGGCTATTAAAATCAACGATAGCTACAACTTGAGGTGGTTACGTGCACTCTAAGATTCATGAGAGACGTTATTATTCTACGTAATTACATTTACATAACATAACATACCATCACGCATGTATTCCCCAAAGGGTTAGGCAGAGGACTACGAATGTACACCCACACTTCTCCGGTATGTTTAGGTCTCATGTAATAGGGAGCGAGCTTATTGCCATTAACTGGGCACTCCAGACTCCAAGCTGCTACCTCTTCGGGGAATACAGGGGTGATGGTATGTTTTGTTTTATTTTATATAAAAAAAATACTGCGGTTTGCCACTAGTTTTGTAAGCATATAACAATTATTTTAGTGTTCATTGAATACACATTTTTGGTCGCTGATTGGACAAAGTGAACTAAAAAAACACCTACCACAAAATATTTTGTTTGATAAAATACGACCAATATTTCACGTCTCGTATAACGTAAAATATTGTGACATTCTACATAATTTTTCAATAAAACCATTTCACTAAAATGTTGCAATATATGGTCGGCTGGCATCAGGAACATCTTTTGCCTTCGCAAAGAGGATACCGTCTCAGTATTTGACAGATTTCCCATAGCACATGAGAGATAAGACAAATTGGAGGAGGACGACCCATATCGGCATATACTTTGTATCCCGAAGAGGTCTTTTATTTACGAAATGGCAACGTATCCTTTATAAGAATTGACAAATGTCATATACACAGGTTTTGTTCCTTTGAGACCCGACATAGCCGGGAAATGGAAGCTTTGAAGAAGATGGAGAACCTCACTTTGACGGCAGAATGAAAGATGCAAACTTTTCTGGTTATAAGTTGTAACTATGAGATTTGCAACGGTTGGTAAACAACAATATTTACTTATAGTATGTGATCAAGACTCCAAACCCAAAAGGCTTTTTACCTATTTACTTGAATTATGTGCTTCGTTTCATACCTTATATATGCTTTTAAATTAATTAAGTATGATTTTATATTATATTCTTCTAACATGCAAATGGTAAACACATAATAATTGGGCGACTCGATTGATCTAGCGATCGTAGTTACTTTACGGTTTATGGATTCAATCCCCACACAGAACTTATAATTATTATTAGTATTGGTTGGTGTAAGGGAAATCTGTGTTTGTGAAAACACCCACGATGATTCTGAGTATAAACTTGGATTTTTCAAAAACTTGTAGACTTTATTTAACATACCAGGTTGTTTTCACGTACCTAACATCTCAATGAAACTCACATACATATTTAACAAGAAAACAGCTACAATGCGGCTCCTTGACTACATAAATATTTAAAGTGGCACCTAAAATATTTAAATCCAGTAGATTTACCCAGGCTGCCGTGAGGTTTCTAGTTGGCCTCTCATCCATGAATGCAGTGGGGAAATCATTGCGGGCGTCGAAAAATTACGAATTCTTGTCGAGGAAAAGCATTTCCTTGGGGGGCACTCCGGTTTACGGGGTCATGATTGGAATCCAACTGACCAGCACATAATCAGACCTTGTGGTTTAATATTATATAAAATAAGTACATTGTTCTATAGGTTGTCCCAAAATTGTATGAGTATTTTTTTTTAAATGAATGATATTGTGTATTGTTTTTATTGATGAAACTTAATTTGTCTATATTTATATATTTGAGCCGTTTGAAGTCGAAACGCTCGGGCCATGGGGTCCAAGTGCGCGCCTAAATCTCCAAGAGACTTGTCGACTCTTCACGTGACTAGAGGGCTGGGTTGTTCTTGGGACAAAGAATTAGTATTGCCATTCAACGTGGCAATGCTGCCAGTCTTCTGGGCACGTTACCAGACGACAGTGATGCGGAGGAATACTTCGACGCCTGGGCGTGACAATTTGTTTTCATATATTGTGTATAGTTTAGTTCTCTTTTAAGTAAATACTCTTTCATTTGTCTAGACATTTAAACTAAGGACAGACAAACAAGTCCTATCCTTCGATGACGTGAACGGAGCACGTAATTAGGTAAGTATTTAGCAGTAGAACAGACTATAGAAAAGTTCGTAATCCCGTACAAAATAAAACTAAAGGTACCTCCACACATAGACCAATTGACGACCTGGTTCCATCGAACGTTGCTAGTCTAGTTGTTTGTTCGACATTAAAACTTACTTTACGAGTCGAATTGACTCGAATTGAACTCAAAAACCTCGAGCAGCCCGGTGACCAACATCATCAACAAATATGAAATAACATGTTAATGTTACAAAGATAATATACCATTCATTCTATAATAGTATGGTTCATAGTATCTAGCTTTTATGGAAAATATGAAAGTAATAGTAAAAGAAATCCCGGGCTTCGAAAGGTTTCACGGAAAGCTGTAGGCATAATTGTGGTTTTATATGCAAAGGTTCGTATCATCGTAGAAAATTCTTGTTTTATGTACCGTAAACAATGGAATAGCGGCTCTTTTAAAGGTATAATATGTTTTGTATGATACTATCTTGTGAGGTAAATGGATTCATATAAAAGCAAAATAGTATAAATATTTATGTAGTGCAGTGAAGCAGAAAAAAGGTTTACTATCTTTGATGCTTTTAAGAAATGATTGTAATGTTTATACCTTAATTGAATTCTGTTTAAGACTATGGACCATATTGTTATGTGTTCGAGCTAGAATGTGCTATTTATGAGCAATAGCACAATTTCATTTTTTCAACGTAGCAATGATGTCTCAACTTATTCATATTTTCGGGCCCTGGTTTATTCGCAATGCTTCCTTCCCTTCACCGTTTACAAAGATAGTGCTAATTAAAAAATATGCACATGATTTCGAAATATGAGCTGTAATTATTATGCAATTAGGTTAAAGTAAATTCTTTAGTTTCCGGATGAGTTTGTGTTTGTTTTCTAGTGAGTTAGTAGGAGATTTATAAGCATTAATTCAACGATACCTGTATCTGTCCAGCTGGTTAAACAATTTTTTGCATTGTGTCTTTATTAGCGGGTTAAAACATGCAAGCAAGGAGCAACCCTACGAATCCAGCTTGAGTAAACATTAGATATGGTTTAATATTATTTTGGACTCGTGTTCCCTCCCTATAAGTACAAGTATACCCTGTTTGTTTGTTAATCAATCACGTTCCAATGAACGACAAGGAAACTTTGTACAAAGGACTCTGACGTCACAAAAAGACACGTTTTACCTCCAAAGGATAAATAGTTCAACTGAAACATAAGCCGGGTGAACTAATCAAGTTACGAAGAAAGGAGTAACATGAAACATGCCATTGTACCTAAGTACAAGGCTTCAACAAGTTGGACTGTTTAAACAAAGAACAAGTTTGAGAAGCTGCTGACACCTATTTAAAATAACCTCCAAATATTCCTGTTAAGATAAATAATTGGTCGACAAACAAGCTTGTTTCCCAGCTAAACTCATTAACAAGTATTGCCATTGAAATAAATTCGTTTCACAAGAAATTATTTGCACGGCAATATAAGCAACTAGAATTAAATTTACTTTTGTCGGTTGAAGACGGCGAGATGTGGGAGCTAACAACTCAATAACAAGCATCTAAGAACTGGAAAATCAATAAGTAAGGTGGCGATCCAATAAACATGGCTGAGGCCCAACACTAAACTTAATTACGTTGTTTTCTGTCGAAGTTGGTTAATCTCAATGGGCCAGTTTGAGGAGTGTTGGGCGTCAATGAGCCCCGCGTTTTTGTCAGAGTTCTTAATGAAGAGGGAAGATTATTGTAAAAGTTTTACACTGTCAGCCCTGAATTTCAAGCTCCGGTATTCATTATATAACAAAAATACAAGATATTTTGATAAAATATCAACACCCGGTTGAATGACAAATTCGAAACAAAGTCTTTCTTTTCATAGAAATTGATAAACGACGTTTGTAAGAAAACATGGACTTTAAAAACGTTAAAATTGGGAATATGTTATAAATAAAGCTGTAAATGTTTATTTTAATTCATGTTATTTTGGTAAAAGAATATGTTTCGTTAACAAGTCGATTTTTTTTTTAAATTATGTGAGATAAGGCTGTATCCTTTTCTTTGGGCTTTAAAATAACTAATAGTTTGTTAAACATAAGTAGGATAGTAGAAAAAAATACAAACGTTAGTTACAACGTACCTAATTATAGTTTTGTCACAAGCTTCCTGTCCGTTAAACATTTATATACATAAAGGCGAAGGTAAGCAGTTTTTTCACATTAAATCAATTTGAAAAAACTGTAGGTACAACACTATAATTTAAAAAAAACATGTAATTTCAATTTAAATAAATTGTCATTAGCGACGCCCCATTAACTTTTCATTTTATATCCATCTGGCCATTAGGGACTAAAACACTGCCATATTTTTGTTTAAAACAAACCTAAGATACCAACATCATCAAATTGAAGCACGAACAGTCTCAGTTCAATAATTTTAATAAATGAAAATATATTAAGAATCTGGTTCTGGTATTTCATCTAAATGTTATTGGCGTACCTATGTAATGAAATTGTATTTGAAGGCTTTGATGTTGAATACTTTAATATATTTACAAAGGTTATTAATTTATATTGTGTTTACCGTTACAGCTTCCTCCGATAAGGTCAGGGGTTAAAATATTTCCTACCATGATTCTATTGTCTATTATATTTTTTGGGATAGACAGTATTTACCACGCCACATTCAGCAATACCTTTTGCATTCGCGACCTTTCGCAAAATCATCACTCCAGCTTGCCTTCGTGCACATTGGAGGAAACCTACGTCCAGCTGTGGACTAATATGGGCTGAAGATATTCCACAATTCAGCAATTCCTCTAAATCTATAGTTACTCCTAAACAATTTGGTAATATAAATCATATTATGATTCACCAAATGTGGCCTGCTAGCCCTTATTTAGACAAGGATAGTTCTAAAAAATATGATCTAAATATGATATTTATAGTTGTAATGAGTTGATTATCCAGTATACGTTATCACATCGTCTGATAGTAAATGGCAGCAGCATTTTATAGGCTAGCAACACCAGTGATAACGCTGTATCATCCTGAGACCTGAATAGTTATTTCACTGTCTACATTAGCCTTCAAACCGAAACAAAATTACGTCGGCACATTATTGCTTATTTGGCAATGCGGCGAATTCAACAGCAGGGTTCTACCACCAATCTATTTGTACAACCGTATCTATACGGGTACTTCAAACGTCAAACAGTAAACCCGCTAATCCCGCATCCCACTATAAAACATTTAAATGGCGTCCTAAACTTCACAGACCCGAGTCAATATACGCAGTCGAGACTGAACTTTTTGTATGCATTGTAAATTAGTAGTTCGGAATATTCTTGGTACTGAAATAGATGTGGTAGTTTGTAGTACCTACATCATCAGTCGTAGACAAGTGATCCTAACGAGACTTTAAACACGGTTCGTTAGACAAACCTGAGTACCTACGGACTGTGCCTCAGAACCATGTTTCTAGAGGTCAGGGTTGCCGGAATTCTTTTACAAGTTGGAGTTCACTAGTTTAGTACTCAAGTTTTCCATTAAAACTATGTAAACTCATTATTTTATTTGTGTATTATATATAAATAAAATATTTTTACTAAATACTTTTTACACTCGTTAATTTTTTGAAAATCGTATGAATTTACTTAACCTTTGGATTACATAAAGCGTTAAAAAAAATATTGGCAAAATTCTGTTCAAGTTTCGGTGTATCCCGATCGGATACGTGACTGTATATAGGTATAATAGGTATATATATATATATTGTGAAACTTTAGTTCGTTATAAATGAAGCTGTATAATGGACAGTCTCGTTTCAGAATTCGTTGGCAACCCTAAAAGTTAACCTACGATCTTGGCATGATAAATGCAAGGATAAATGACTGTAGATACGTTTTGGTTGAAAAATATTAGGTTTGCAACACTTAGATCCCCATACATCATACAAGAATAATAGCTAACAAAGCAATGGAGCGGAGACTTGAGTGATACAATCATAAAAAAAATTATCATAGAAAACACGGAGAATAAGTAGTATATTAACATAAATATGAGTGGTATATACCCAGCATTTATATCACGTATGAATTCTGCGAAGGATTCTGCAAAGGTGTATACAGTCACAGTCGTCGGAACTGTTTTAGGTCCTAGTAATACGGAGCGATAACTTTTTTTTAAGTACGGAAAATCCTCATGTATCATTTGCCGCCTGGGACTCGTACCCACTAAAATGCACTTGTCTTCCCTTGCTCTACATCACTTGGCTTGCTTGGGATTTTTTATATTCGGCACTCACTTATATACACCATCTGTTGACCGGTTTATTACCGTCCCATATTATATAAGGGACAAAATCGAAATTTCCGAGCTGCTACTGAGAAATACATAAAAAAACACACTTTGCTGGACATCGAAAGCGAGGAGACCTCTAGCGTAGCACTCCCGCTCACAAATTTAGTAATACAAATTGTGCTCTGCTATTATTGTCTTAACAGATTTTCCAGACACTTCTTAATACATTTACTCACTTTCATACCTCCAATGAATCACAATGCCGAGGAAGTCAATATCAGTTGGTATGTTTCCATACATTAGCCGTGGCCGTTTGCGACGGAACTTAAGCGGGGACTTAATGTAAAAGCAGTCGTCTGTCGCCCCCCTTTTGTCTATAAAACAAAGGATATGAAGTTGGTCGTGTAAACTTAAGTGTTCGCTTGTAATTAAATTTTAAGACACTTTTCATCTGACTTTTAAGTTTATTCCGCTTCGACTAATCTGATTAATGTCTTATTCGCGAAGTATATAAGCTGATTTTTACATAACACACCATCACACCTGTATTCCCCGAAGGATTGGTCAGGCAGTTTACGGGTATGTGTAGGTCTCACGAAATAGGGGGTGTGCCTATTGCCATTCAACGGGCACAAATCCTCCTCATATCTAATTCTACTAAGAATATAACAAAGAATAACACATTGCTCGACCTTGGGATCAAACGCCAGTCCTTATAGCTAAGCTAGTTTTGACTAATGAATTTTAATTTACAACAATGCACTGAAATATTGTAAAAGGAAGTTCAGGCAGTGTGTCAATTGACTCATTGAGTTGTATGTTTAACAAGGTGAGCGTGATTTGTATTTTTTTGTTTGTATTTTACGCCTATAAATTCCTGACTCGATTTTGATGAATTTTAGTACAGAAATAGATGGGACCCTTGAGATGATTACCTATAAGCTATTTCTTTTGACAAGAACTGATTGACGTAATCTATAAACTCGAGTGAAGCCACAAGCTAAAGCTAGTTAAGTTATACAAGTTATTACAGCCTGAATATATCTTTAGAATACGCAAATACTGGGTATCTTGGTGCAGTGGCTGAGGTTTTGCATATAGATCGTGAGTTCGATGCATGCAAATATGTCTTCATGCCCTTAGTAGGTACCCTCTAGTATTTACGCAGTTATTAGAATCATTTATGTAGGTAACGCATTTACGATCAAAATGTTTCATTATAAAAATACTATTAAAAAAGCGATCTTGTAACAGCCAAAAACTAGTTACACAGTAAAAAAGGGGAGTACTCAAAAATGTTTGTATGTTTTAATGCATTATCTCATTAGTGACGGTGTCCGTATCGACATCAACAACAACGACATCATCAACGACATCAACGTATCGAAACAAAATTATTTATTTTGTGACCACACATTTTGCAACTGCTAGCCATGGGTCTCCTCTCAGAATGAAAGAGATTGGGCTATATTCCACCACGCTGGCCTGATTCTGATTGACAGACTTCACACGGCCCCGTCACCGTCTTTTCCTTCACCGTTTAAGCGAAATAATCAACTATTAATAATACATAGTGTAGTGTTTGTACTTCTATATCTATTTAATAGATATAATAGCACTGTCTCACATACATAAGCAGTAGCCGACAGCTTGACTCTTGACTTAACAGCTGTCAGTTGGCATAATGGCAGTGTGACCATTGCCAGTGATATAAACATATGTCAAGAGAGATTATGGGAGACATAGAGGAGGCTAGTGCTTGGTGTATTGGTGAGCCTGTGAAATAATTGTAATATACAAATAAGAACCCGACACTTAGCTTCGAAAACTTGCATGCCTCAGATATTGGTCTTGAAACTTTTGACTTAACTGTCCAATGATTATATCACTAGCCCATCACTGCTTTACTCAACGTTTGCTTAAAAACAATTTTTGTAATAACTTTATATAACCAGTAAGTATCAAAAACCTTTAAGCTTCAACTCTTTTGTCTCTGGTCGAAATTCCGAGTTCATTTCATTAGTCATTGGTGCAAGTAAATGAATAAAGGAGGAAGAAGGTTGGGAGTGAAGGAAAAAGTTAAATCTAAAGAACGTTAATTAAAGTCAAGTTATATTTAACTACGCACAACTGATTACAATCTATGGCGAACGGCTTTTTAATTAAGTAGTTTATTGAACCATTACTTTCCATTGTTTAATTTTAAAATTCATAGAAGTAGGTATTACTAAACCTTGTTATTTAGAGTTTACTGGTGTTTAGTTATTGTTACAAACAATTTCGACGACACCAATAGCGCAGTGACTAAGTATCGGCTACTGCGGGTTTGATTCCCCTTATGTGTTTGTTCTAGTTATGCCAAAACATTTGGTTGTGGAGGTTAGATGGCAGTGTCGTATCATTTAAAATACTGTATATAACATACAGCAAATGGTTAGACTAGAAGCCGAACTAAAGAGTCAATCTTTGGGAAAATTCATTCGTCCTCATTCCTTTTCCAAAATATTTTTTTCACTCACGTTATTTCTAGACCTATATTTTTTATATCAAAAGCCTTTTATTGTTCTATAAAAACAATAATACTTTATAGCCAATGCTTCAAAGTTAAATGCTCGTTAAAACAATCCCAAAGTGGGCAATTGTTTTAACATATAAAAACAAACATTCACGAATAATCAATACAATAACTCACAATGCGCATAAAATGTTGACTAACAGAACCCTTTGAATGGTTAAAATTTTATTTATTATGAAGGAAATTTATTCTCTACCACCGTGTTTCTTACCATTAATGGTAAAATAAATCCGTCATTATGCAAATAAATGTTTATTATTGAAACAATGTGCAGTGCGAACCAAACTGTGATATGCTCAGATTTTACATACAAGCCGGAATATACTCGTATCGGAATCGTGAATGATTAATATACGTAAAATACTGCACAATATCGAGACCAAAAGAGATTTAAAAGTGTTATAGAGCTGGAATTGGGAACATTTCCATACAAAAAACTTTGATCCCGATTTGATTTGATTTCTAGCTCTTCACAAACCGAAATCCAGGATCCACCACTGCCTTCCATCATTCATCCACATAGAGGACTTGAATGAATGCTCGATAAATGAACGTTTATGACAGTCGGTACAAGGCGAGAAGCCTGTGCAAGAATGCTGACATACAAAGATTAATAATACTTAGATACTTTTAACCACGGAAGAGATAAATAAGATTGGAATGGCCATGTGGGCGGGGCAGGCGCGCCACAGTCTTGATTAGAAAATCATAACTCGCCCGAATCATACATTCGCCGCGTTTAGTGTGCTTATGACTACTTCAGAGAACAGAGCTCCGCTTTAAACTGCCGTGTTGTGTTATTCTTACGTGATAGACAAAATGTCAGACCTCCAGTATATAGCGAGGAGGTATATCTTTCCATCTGTAAGTCACAAATAGCATTTATTTGCAAAATAATTGGTAAAAATATAAAAATATACTGATCACTATGAAATTCCAAACATCAATCATATTATTGCAACAAGTTACAAATAAAATACATTGCCCGATGTGTTCTCGCTTAATCAACACGATGTCGTAGTCCGCTTGCAATGTACTGCATGCATTGCGTTCTCTACTCTTCAACCATGGCCGTTGTTCGTCGTTTGCCGGGGTTGGCCGTGAGTGATGCACGGCGTACATCTATCGATATCGAGGTGACCGTGTAGTTAAATAAAAGCATCGATAGAATTCTCAACTATATTTACGTTTGACAAAGATTATTTTTGAAAGATTAAATATTTAATTGATGAGAGTATATTTTTAGTTAGATGTATTTTATATTATATGAATCATTGAATGAATGAAGATGAAGCGGCATGTAGACCATTTTATTTTAAAACTACTTTTTACGGATTTTATCGCGTTATATTGATATTTTTAAGTTCCCGACGCCCGATTCCCGTTTCGCGATAAAAAGTTTTTATAACGCGATAAAATCCGTAAAAAGTAGTTTTATTTCAATGTCTTATATTCGCGTAAGTGTTAGAAACCAGTACATTTTATTTTACTTAGATTTTAATACTGAATAGATACAATATAGTCTAGTCAAATCTAAGTCAAATACTATGCCTACAATTTTATTTAAGTTTTACTATTTGATTCTATTCGACATATTATTTATGCAATTAATTATAATAATGTTATGTTATAACTCTATTATGTTATGATACATTTCCCCCAATTGCTTAATGATTACGTTTTGTTCCAAGGACATAGTTTCTTTTAAATTAATTAATATTAAATAAAAATAGTTCTTGATTTTTATGTTCCCCTTTTACTCATTCAATATACAAAAAAATAACGGACAGAATTTATCGATAAAAAATATTAGCTTTTCAAGCACTAGCGTATGCTTGTTGCGAGTGTGCATCTTATGCCTACGGGAGCTTGGTGCTAGTGTGTGAACAAATTGCTGCCCACCGCTTTATGTGTGTGTGATTTGATTGTGTGCGAAAAACTTGTAAGGATAATGTTGCGTATGTTTGAGAATTGAAGTAGTGGGAGTAAAGCGGCGACACTGGTCCTAGAACAAAATAGCAGCTAGGGCCTTTCCAACCTTATTTATCTCTTCCGTGCTTTTAACCAACTCCAATTTTTTAGCAATATAAAACACAAAATATACTCACACACATAAATAAAGAAAGACATTGTGGATAAAACAATGTTTATTTTCCTTAGCTTTAAAATACAAATCAGAGTCAATTTGTGTAAGTGTATTACGATAATTACGCGAGTGTCATCTTGTCACCTAATCCAAACAAACAGAGCATCTAGGCGGGCGTAAGGAACTGAGCAATATTTAAAATTGAGCCAATTTTTGCGCCTACCTCTAAATGGGAACGTGACTCGTTTCAGAAACAATTTGTATACAATATAGCGTTCGCATAATTTGATGACTTATCTCGGCTTCAAGAGCGAAAATACTCAACGTTGATAAAAGAAAGGGAAAAACATTTCTTTCATTCCAAAAGTTATTTTTCAACAAATCTTCGCTTGTCTAAATGCTTCTTTGTTTTGATGTGTAGGTATAATATATTAAACTAGCACTATCAGCTACATATTATTTAAAAAGAAGCTGTTGCCCGCGGTTTCACTCGATTCCCGAGACAAAAGGAAGCTTAATGTCCTTCTACTAAGTTCTAAACTATGAAAGCGTGAAAACGAAATTAAGAGACAGACTAGGTTACTTAAGCATTTTATAAATGCTTCTAGCGACCCGCTCCGGCTTTGCACGGTAATAAACAATCATCGACATATTTTAACCAATTTACATAAAACTTTAACAAATTATACACCTCAACCTTCCTCATGAATCACTCTATTGGTAAAAGTTGCATGAAAATCGGGTCAGTAGTTTTTTAGTTTATCACGAACAGACAGACGCGGCGGGATCTTTGTTTAAAAATATGTAGTGATAGTGAACTAGTATGGATAGTTTTATATAGTTCCTGTGGATATTTACAATCTTCTTGTTTGTTACTTTTTAAGCGGTGCATTACTATTCCTAACCTTCAACTCGGAGGTTATCCGTGGGATATTCGCGTGTGCTCTGGCTATATTCTTCTCTCGCATTCCCGTTTCGCGTTCGTTTTATTTATTTCCGGCACACTCTCCCGAATGAATCGTGGGGAGAAAAACAGTTCTCAGAGCTTAGTCTAATCCTGTTCGTGTAGCGCAACATGAGCTCACTTACTGAGAGATTTACGAAAATTGCCGGCCCATGAATATCTCGTTGTGCTCCCCTTACTGATATGACGGTTTTCTGTTTTAAATGTCTATTTTGCACTCAGTATTCATAAGTACTAAAGTGCCCTAACGTTCCTATAAATAACTAGTTATTATAGTGAAGGAGTAATTCGACCGCCGCCGCCAGCAGGATTTGAAGCTGCATCTTCCGGTTCGTTCAATACACCAGACCCTTTAACCAACTAAGACACCGCGAGTCCCACACGCCAAGTCGAAATTTGTTTCTTAAACTGAATTTTGAGGTGATGTATAAGTAAAAATCCAGAATCTAGTATACTGAAATATTAAAATAAACTTAGTGACCATTTAGCAACTCTTTTTGAAGCAAAAGATATTTGACACCATATCAACTGGTTAGAAATATTCTATTTTGAATTATTATGATTGAAGTGGCTTGTTTAGCCATATGCTGGTCGCTCATAACAGGACCAAAAAATTCGCTAGTGACATACTTTTGTAATATTTACGTGGAAAAGCAAAAGGTATGCTGGGGAGGCCTACGTCCAGCAGAGGACTGGTATAGGCTGATGATGATGATATTTATTTTTTAAATGCGTGATCCAAAAAGGCCAAATTGGACAATTGTACCTGGTCTACTGAAATCAATTGATATTTAGATTAGCAAATCCATACTTATTTTGTAATGTAGGTACCTAAATCATAATATTATGATCAATCAAAAGCGGCTTTTTAGCCTAGCAGTATAGATTTATATGTAATATTTTAATTATGATTTTATCGATTCCTACCAAATCTGTGGAGTTTTGCCAATATGTATATAAAAATTACCTTGTCATTGTAGAACGTAAATAACATGTCAGCGCGCCTTGTTTATTTGTTTCTACAAGGTAAACAAATTGAGATCATACTGTTTATTATGTTGCTTAATTATGGAGAATTCTGTATTAGGTGAGACCATGATAATGGTCATTATTAGTAGTAGATTGGTCTTAAGCGCGACTGCTGCGCTAGAGGCTCTGGGCTCGATTCCCGGGTCGAGCATAGTGTATCGAAATCTGCTCAGCGAATTATGCATGAAGAAGAAACCGTCAAACAGTTACTTTAGCATTTATCATACAACTTAAAATCCGTTAGAGGACTTTTGAGACAAAACATAGTCATGTCCTCCTCCATGGTCCAATCTATCTGTAAACCAAAATACATCAAAACTGGTTCAACGGTTAAATCGTGATATCGTAACAAACAGACAGACTTTCGCATTCTGCAGGATACTAAAAAAAAATCGGTTCCAAATTTTAAACAAGCTTCGATCGTAGCGTGTTCGTTTTTTAAACAATTTGTTTAGTGAGTGAACACAATATATTTTAGTGGCGTTACCGTTCCGAGAGCCGCGACTGTTGGACAAACAAAAACACACTCCGCGCTCTCGAGCGTCCACGTCCCCCTGATTGATGACTGCTCCACCGACTTTTTTCGATGACATTATCTTCTCGATGAAATCATTAAATAAGTTTAATGGTGCGAATGTATTTTTTCCATTACACTCGTTTCAGTTTAATCGTTTTGATTGTTTGCTTTACATTATTGATTTGAAATGGAACACACGGCTACATAACATGATAGGTATAGATTTCCAGTAAAAATTAGGATGGTTGACTTTCCGTTAAAAGTGTTTAGTTAACTTATTACTAGAAATGTATATGTAGCCACGCGTACATGTTTGTAATGTATCATTTTCTGAATTTACTCACTATCTCATAATAAGCGTAAATAGAAAAGTTATGATTTAATTTATACAGAAAATACAGATATAATAATTTATACAGACATACATTGCTTCTTCTCCCCTACATTGCTGTGCCCGGCAGGTTCCATAATGAACAAATTTATTGTAAAATTTACCATCCATGTAAACTACATACATTGTGGATTGCAATAAACATTGTGTATTTTTTAAGATAACTAAGTAAGCAAACAAATCCAGCAATAAAACACTACTGTATATCTGTACAAATAGTGCCACTTTACAAACATAATGCTCCAAGCAAATAATCCTTGGTCCATTTTCAGGAAACTTTCAGTTTCAGTGTTTCGCCGGCGTAGCAACAGCCCTGCTGCTATTACGCACGATAGCGCGGAGTTTACGATCGGCCCAAAAGCCACATCTCTTTTCTCACTTCCGCGGCAGAAAGCAACCCCTACCGCGCCCACAAAAAAGCTTTTGACAAACATCCACAGCCGTATCGAATTCCGCCCCACTTTTGTCAATCACGCCTCAGACTAAGATAAGATTTTAAAATCGTCTTTGAGCACCGCTCGCCGGCGCTTTGTTCCTTCGCCGTTTCTCATTCTTATTTATGAGATCGGGGTCACATTGGAAAACGGCAGCTATATGGCTTTTCTTGGCTCAGATTTATTTATATATATCGCTCCCATCTTGCCCTATAATTTTGCAACGACACGCAAAATTCGTTGCCATCATGTAAAACAAAAGAACGGTTATATGGTCCTTATCTATTAATACATAGGACTTCGCTGGCTTCCAATAAAAAAAAACATAGAACACTATGACTGTTCCCTGCGTCAAATTTTCATGGATATGTAATATATTCTTTTATGGGGTGACTCGGCAAACGTTACCTGATGGTAAGTAGTCGTCGCCGCCTATGGACATCTGCAATTTCGAAGGAGTTGCAGATGCGTTACCGAGCCTATTTAAGGAAACGGGAGGGGAAGGAGAAAAGGAGCAGGAAGGGGACTGAGGAAGGAATTGGGCTTCCGCCGCCCCACATTCACCGTACAAAACGCAACAGCACACACACACACAGCACTGCACACAGATAAGTACTTGACATCGATATTCTGTGGGAGGGTATTACTTCCCCAGTCGTGCCGACCTATTCATGCTGGCACGTAGACATGCCAGCGAAGCACAACTACTACTAAAAAAATATTGCACCGTTATCAATGTAAGTTAAAATTTGTTCAGAAATCCAATGTTTACGCGGCTAGTATCCGGTGGCAGTGACACGTAGGTCGTCGGCTAGTTACATCGCGTCACGCGACACTGACAAATCGTCTCGCTGTCATACGGGTCGTACACAGGGCTATAGGTCAACCTATACAATTCCAGTTTAAGCTGATCTCGTATTGTTTAGGGTTCGGTACAATATGAGGCCAGCGTATACTGGATTTATGTAACCGTGCTCGCGGCGCCATGCGGTGGAACCGCTTGACATCTGCCACACCACTACCTGATGTGGAGTAAACCGCTCTCATTAACATACATTAGCTCACCGACGTACCAAAGCGTACCTCGCACTCACAGTAAGATGTAACAAAAGATTAATATGACACGTGACAACCAAGTAAGATATTTCATTTGTGAGATGTTGTCTTTAATTATGACAGATGATTGACATACGGGTAAGTGGTATTTTATAAATTTGTTTTTTTTTTATAATAAATAAATAATAAGTAGGTATATGTAGGTACTCAAATTTCAGATCAACAATGTTTATGTAAGTAGGTCAGGCATAAAAGTTTTTTTTTTGCAAACAGATTACCACAACAATCGGCTTACAATTGAAATAAACCAGTTAGAATGTTAGAAACCAGTAAATCGGCTTACAAGTTTACAGAGATTATCATGAAATCCAAAACTAATAATAAAATTAAGTATGTCATTATACGAATATAATGATAGGTAAGATTAACCATTCAAAATAATATTAATAATGATTCAATGCAATCCTTTAAAATTTTGATTTCCGCATATCCAGCTACCCTGTGACTCCATAGGTACTAAGGCATGTGTACACAATTTATTCGCTTCAGCTAATCCAAAGGCCTCCTTTGATAAATGTTTAATAGGCACAATCCCGCTCAGAATATCCTTGTAACATTAATAGCTTAAAGTTTCCCTATGACCCGACGGGCAAAAGAGAAATAATTTCCATTTCACAAATTCATAAAATATGAATTGCTTCGTTCCAACTGTAGGGATGTTAGTAATAATAGACGTGTTTATGGTTTGATGGATTGTATTATACTGTCTTATGCAAGATATGATACTTAATAAGTGCCACTACACTACACCTCCATCGCAAAAGAATAAAAAAAATATGGATACATTTTTTTTTAATAAAAGTTACATTGGTTTAAAATATTAATTACGAAACACTAAGGTTACAACACATTATTAAGTTGATTTAATATAGTGGACATAAGAATAGAATATAAAGCATTTTGTCTTGTACGAGTATAATCGTATATTTATTTTCATATATATCCACCTGGCCATTGAAGACAATAGAAAACAAAATACTGAGTCATAACATTTATAGTTAATTAAAACAATTAAACATTCCTAATTAAAATATATTTTTTTATAATCATCACTTTTATTTTTTTCTTAATCCTCTTATAATGTACATTTTCGTCATCACATATCTTTGAAATACATTATTTTCAATCCCATTTCTCTCACTAAAACGACTCGCGTTGATAATGATCGAGATACAGGGCCATTTATTATTTATTCATATTTTTACGTTTAACATTTAGTATTGTCTTTATATTTTTCATTATCAAATATTCGTATTAAAATATAATCTGCAACTCGTGGTTGATCAAGCCAGTTGTCTACAGTTATATTAATTTTACTCTTCCATCATATTTCTTCAAAACAGTGTTTATATCGTACCTATACATTTGAATGCAAATTACATTAAAAAGTCACCTACATCGGTTACACATTTCCTTAATGGGAATGGAATGATACATCTTGCACTATTTGGTAAGCAATAGGACACTCGTGTCAAATGACGAGCGTGCTGGAATGTTCAACAACCTAAATGCGACTAATTCTCTTAATCTAGTAACAAACCAATAATTTATCTTGATAATAGTTAACACTTTACTGGTAATTTCTTATTAAACTATGGATACAATAATCGGGCTAAATTGAAACTGACTTAATATTTCCGAGAACATCATTTACAATATAAAAACAATAAGAACCTAAGCCAGGTTCTTTTTTTTTTTTCATACATATAAGGTGAACACTTTCTCAATATAGTACAGTAGGTCCTTTCAGGGTATTGTCTTTCACTGGAAAATAGTTCGTCACAATAGATTATGTTGGATAACATCAAATACACTTCACGTTCACTAGGTTCACATTTATTTCACTAATTCCACACACTGTTCTCATCACTGAAAAATCAAGATTGTCAGCTGTCATTGTTGTTATACCAGCTGAAGGTCATCGGCGGTATCCTCACGCCAGTTGTGAAATGACTACTCCTTCTCCGAGTCTCTTTCCAGTTTTTTTTTCTTCTTCCGCTTTTTAGTTTTCATTTTCGTTTCGCTTTTTTTTTACGGTCCAAAAATTATTAACTGCATATTTTGCTTTCAATAGATAATTAAGATGCCAGTATTCTATAATGTAACTATAAAGCAAGGCGCTTGCGCTGGCGGGGTCGCCATGTAGGGATGTTAGTAATAATAGACGTGTTTATGGTTTGATGGATTGTATTATACTGTCTTATGCAAGATATGATACTTAATAAGTGCCACTACACTACACAACTCATGGATCCATAAAGTTTCAAGTAAAATTGGAAATGCAAATAAAGTATTGCGTTCCGTGCTTAGTAGGGGAAGCAATCAATGGTTCCTATACAAATTCATTATGAATTTTAATTGGAAAATATTATCTTTTGACCCTTACATGATTATTATGTAATAACGGCCGCGCATAGCCCTTTAATTTACAAGAATAAAACGTTTTTATTGAAACCATAATAAAGTAAACAGAACACAAGAGTGGATTATTTTATATACCTAAATTATAATAGATACGCTTTCTTTCATCTCCTGACGGGTTAGGCAGAGGTGTACTAATGTACCCCTACAGTTATTAGGTTCCATGTAATAGGAGGAGAGTGCCATTAAACAGACATAAATATAAAATTCTGAGCTGCCACGTATAATTTAATGGAAAAACTAAATAACACTCAAGAGTACAGAGTACTCAATCTGCGAATCTAACCTAGGATCCCAACAGTCGCACTTGCGAAAACTAAACTAATGAGGCAATTATTTTTTATACATTATTATTTTGCTCGAACTAAGAATTCAACCCAGTACCTCAAGCGTTGTTGCACTAGCGCTTAGTGCCGCTAAACTTATCAGGTTTAAAAAAAACAGCACATTCACTCACTCACTCACTCACTCACTGTATTTCTGGGTACAGACTTTAATAATTTATACTTAGTAGGTAAAGTCTATATCTATGTTATCTCGGTTAAATTACAAACACAGATATCTCTTCTCGTCTCGTTACCGTCATTAGAATTTGTAGGATGCTTCGCATAATATAAAAAATAAGCAAATCATTTTGACCCGAGAACTGCCAACGCAAAGCTCCGTTCGTCCGCAATGTTAAGAAATAAAAATAAATTACATTGATAGGGTTGGCTTAAAACAATTGTCACCACTGAAAGGGTTAAGTGATAATTTTATAATCTGCAAGCGGCCGGACGCGTTGATGGTACTTCCATTATCTAAATAGCCAGGTTTAATTAAATTTCCTTCGTTGTTCAGAAAGAATAATTTTGTTTTAACACCTCTACGCTGAATTTAATGAGAAGTTTGCTATAAAAAGTATAAATTGCTATGATGAACGCAGTATCGGCTATAAGGATGATTTACAATAGAAAGTAGCTACAGAACATTAACACTGAATCAAACTCTGAAATATACGGTTTTCAATTTACGTTTCTGTACGTTTGGCGGTGTAGTCAAGGTTACTTACTACTACGGCTACTTCCGTTGCGTGCGTGTCTTAGGTTCGACATCTGCCGAGGCAAATATTTGTGTATTTCACAAATATCTTTTCCAGTGTGAGTGTTTCCCCCACAACACAGGAGTTTTTTCCTAGTGTGGGTTATCTTTCAATAAAAAAAGGGAGAAAAAACCGCAATTAAAAAATATTTGTATCTATAGCTTACAGGTTGTACCGGGTCTAAGTGTGATTGTGAACGTGAAATGTTTGTAAACTCACTCACGATACCAAGGAGAATCTTTATCTGGACAATCTTTTTTAAAACAACAAAGTTAAACAAATAAACATGAAGCGATGACCCAGTAGTTACAGATGGTATCGCGTTCCGTAATTTCAAAAGTCTACAAATGACAAGCAACAAACCTACGTAAACCCTCTTCACATACACACATGATATTTGTAACATCGTCGCCCTCACCACTCTCCATTGTACTCTATAACATTGCGTCAAAATTGTAATTTGTTTCATGGACAATGCTGTTCTAAAACCCTAAAATTTATTGTTTTAAATTCTTTATTGTATAAAATGTTTAAGAAGAATTTTTGCTGTCAACATTTGACCTGTGAAATCCGCTGGATTCCAAGCGTTCCTACATAAATGTTTGTACGATAAAACTCAGTAGATCACCGGTGGCTTTGAAATTCGTCCTCTTTGCTTATATATAATCAAACATCGGGATCTGGAAAGTTTTATAATGTGACCCTTGTCAAATACCTTCGATCTATCAGGTTTCATACACATAGTACCTAAGTCAGTGTGGCCCAGTAATAAGGTAAACTGCCGCGTGGCTTATCCTTACGAATATAAATTATTCAAACGAAAGCCGTGTCTTCACATAATTTTTCTTTGATGTTCATTGGCAAAATAGCAGGAAAATTTTAAAAATTCTGTTAAAATTCGGGTAAGAAAATTATTGCTTGAAAAGTAAATTGGTTAAAAGCAATATTTTTAACGAAGGGATAAGTGAATTTCCATTTGATAAATCTAGGAGGCGCCCGTTAGAAAACGCAATCACGTTAATAGCAAACCTTTATACTAAGTATTTCGTTTTCTCTGATCTTTATTATAAATATAATTACAATGATTGAGCGTTTTTCCCAGGTCACGAAGCCGTCGTAAGAATAGATGACTCCTTAAAGATGGTCTGTTTCCGCATATCAGAATCCGCAGGACTCAAGTGCGAACATACTCGTACAAATACTATCAAATCTGTATCCCCGAGAGAGAGTTAGGTAGAAATGAACTAATGTACACCCACAGTTCCCCGGTAGGGAAGTTTAGGAACCATAAGTATAAAAGGGGCCTATTTCCATTAACCAGGCAGAAATCTTTACTCGAGCAGCTATTAAAAATTTAATAGAAAAATCCAGTAACATGCTCGACCTGGGAATTGAACCGAGGACCTTTAGCGTAGCAGTCGCGCTTAGGACCATTAGACTAATAAGGCAGTTTTCAACAAATAAGGTTACGTTAGGTTTGTTAACATTGTATGCTCATAATTGGCAATTTACAACTATAAGTAATTTAAATAAAACTACTTTTTACGGATTTTATCGCGTTATATTGATATTTTTAAATTCCCGACGTTTCGGATCCTTTACAGCATCCATGGTCACGGGTAGACTGAGGTGTTGGTAGTCCTAATGTCAAAATTATCAACAGCTACCCTACATTTTGTTGATTATTATTTATGCCGGTCACGCAGAATGAGCTCACCGTATCCTTAGGTCTCGCAGTCTTGTGCTTGGATTTAATGGAATCTATGATGGGGTTCCAAGCAGATGGTAAGACCCAGCCATCTTCTCTATTGAAATTTGGATGTTTTTTAATTTCAATAGCCTCGCGAATCATCCTAGGTAGGAATCGGTTTTCTTTTGCAAGGACTTGTGGTTTATCAAATCTGATGTAGACAGACATCAGATTTGATAAACCACAAGTCCTTCGGATCCGAAACGTAAATACGGAATTTAAAAATATCAATATAACGCGATAAAATCCGTAAAAAGTAGTTTTATTTAAATGTCTAATATTCGCGTAAGTGTTAGAAACCAGTAACTATAAGTAACATATTCAAAAACATACAACCATACTGGAAAATAAGTTACCAAAGTCGTTAAAACCCGCCATAACTCTTAGTTAATTGGGGACCCATAACATTATCGCATAATGTCATCCAACTATTCCCTTTTTGACTTTAAAAGCGCGCCAAAAACGCGTCTAATGGCGGTAAACGATAAACGAAGGGGTCTGTTGGAGAGCACATACAGGGCAAGCTACCGATGGATAATTTAGTGGTGGAACAATTTCGCCGCCGCAGTTCAAGCGCAGCCGACTTCACTCGCGTCGTAAACAGACGTAATAAACGCTAATGTATCCGCGCAACGTTTTTAATATTGGAAATAATACTTTATGCTCGATGCCGTAGTTTGGCCCGATATCGATTACGCTTTAGCTGTAGTTAATCGTATGAACAATGAACATTCTATGCTTATATTGCGAGGAAGACTTGATATGTAGCCGAACCTGGAGTTGACTTGATAAGTACTGGCTACTCAGGCAATTTTAGTCCCTCGGGTTTCTAATTTTCTAAATAATAATCATTAGTGTTTTTAATTATGGAAATCCCTATTTCCATTCATAAAAAAGATATTAACTATATTTTTTTTTACTACATCTAGTCGTTTTCATAATCGAATCAAGCATTAAACATTATTTCAATAAGCTCGCCCGCTATTTATTACATGGGACCTATGCATATCAACGAAATGTGGGAGCACATACATAAACCTCGGCCTTACCCCTGAAGAATACAGGCGTGATAATATTATGTAATGTTACAAATGCAATGGATGAGCTGACAAACTAAATATTTGTTCCTACTTTAAAGTGCTTCTTTAGACTAGTATTACTGGTGTGGTTTCATTTAATGTCATTTCTGTCTGGAATAATTAGTATAATTATGTAAATTCAAACAAAGGCTTTAACATTTATAATTTCAACGCAAAACAACAGCCGAAGTTATAATTGCTTTGCATTACACCCATAAATATTAATTCGACATTGATCGATTCCTTCCGGTAATAATCATTTCCGTTATCGAAAATGTTTAAAATGTAAGAGCCTGAATTTCGTTAGCAAAAATAATCTTCTTTAAATATTTATGTTTTTCATGTTTTGTGCAAAATATGACAACATTCTTGTTGTACTTACCATTGCTATTTGGCATTTATGAAATGAAATTTGAAAAAATATATTTTTTTCCTCCCTCTCACCGAGAGCGGTCCTGTGTCCCAGCAGTGGGAACATTATGTCTCCAGCAAGTTTTTTTTTGCTATCAAAGTTTCAAATTAAGGTGAGCAAGTGGGTAATATCTACACTCTTTTTCGAGAAACTACACATTTCCTTACGAGAAACACATATCTACATACACTATGCACGTCATTTCCATTTTCATAGTTGCCAACAATAAAAAGACATAATAATACACCACAGCTGTTCTCCACAATCGTTGTAAAATACGACTAAAAAAACCTTGAAAGCAGGTCCATATTCTTTTGTATGCACTGTGAACACACATTTATTGAACGCAATGAGTATTGCCGTAGTATTTAATATATTTTTTTATTTTTAACTTAATAGTGCATTGCCATGAAGATTGAATACGTATAGAGAAATATCAACCAAATAATAAAGTAAAAAAATAAACAGGTGAATTGAAACCACGTTTTTTGTAATCTGATAGAAAATAAATATAAGTAATTATAAATAATAAAAATAATAGTACAGTGGAAGTGATGATAATTGAAAGCTAAACATAATTAATATCCGAAAGCAAAACAAAATTCATATCGGATTGTATTAAGTAAAACAGTAACACAATAATTAAAATGATTCACAATTGCTAAAAGAGGAAAAGCGAAACGTGACCCCAATAATCCTACATTTGTCATACAACGGAGAACAAAAATGTTTATATTTTGTTATGAATTTACATTGCATACATAATGTAACAGCTGTAGCATATGAGCAGGTTGATGTATTTTGACACGGGCCAAATATGCCCAAACAAGGAAGAATTTTCCCCATCGGACGTACTCTTATGTGGTGATTGATCGAACACGATTAGCTTGCAGGAATACCGCGGAACATTCGAGAATAAATTGAAAAACAACAGATCAAAGAATTTTGAGGGAATTCCCATTGTTGGGTTTATTCGATTCCAGGCTACGTTATTGCATTTACATTGCAATCTGCGGTTTCAATTACAAAATTTCGAGTTATAACGAATATTTGCTTTCATTTTCCTTTTTTTGTGTGTTGAAATGAGAAAATATTTTTTTTGTTTATTTTATTTTTTTACCTTTCATTGTTGCCAGGAAAGAAAATTATTCAAACAAAGCAAATATATTTGCCCCCTACCACGAGGGTAATGACGGCCCAAAAGACCGAGTGCTGCTGATGTAAAAATATGACATATTAAGATTTGTATTTAACGAAAAAATCTAGGTTTTAGTATGTTACTGTTTTAGACTGTATACTTAATCGTCATGAAAGTCATTTCATATTAGCACTCATTTTTAACACATTGATTTAAATTTCATTTTATGACATTTGTATAGGTACCTACAGTGATAAAATAATAAAAGTAATTTTATTTGTAACATTAAAAGAGTGTTGATATTAATAGTATACCTTTAAAAAACGAATTAAATAAATCCTAGGGACTAACAAAAACAACTCATACTTATTGAAAATTTTTAAATAATAATAAAAGAACAAAATTAAAAAGGGCATTTATTTAATCATAATTGAATAAATAATAAATTATATTCGATTTATGTAAGTTTAGAAATAAAGTATTTTTATTACTAAAAAAACTAATAAAATATAAAAGATGTAATGTTACGGCCAAGTTGTAAGTAGTAGTCTTATCATGTTTTATTTATTCGCACTTATTGTCATAACAGGACACTGTAGTTTCGTAGTGGAGGAGCTATGAAAAAGTCGGACGATCGCCGACAATAATAGTTTACTAAAGTTTATGAAACACTTGTATGAGACGAACTGTTACGCTATTTTATATTTGTTCTGTACGATGTTTTTATATTACACACTTAAGATCCTGCTTAATTATAGGTATAGGTCTAGTGGTTGCAAACGCACGTTTTTCATTTAGAAGTCCTGGATTTAATTCTCAGGTCGAGCAATGTTATATATAATTCTCAGTTGCAACGGAGTTGAAGTGACGTTTTCTGTACTTCAGGCAATAGGCCCCTTGCAACAAAGTATACCCGGACTCGAAACAAATATGTATATTTTACTCTACTTAATAATTGTCTCTGGTACGAATCGAATCCACTATGATATTACCACCGGAAGGGAGAGGGGATCACCGAAGCCGGTACATCAAGCATCACTTATTTATTGATTTTTAGGAAAGCTTACAGTCTAAGAACTGCTAGGTGTATGTAAAGAACAATATTTTCAAACTAACTGTATTAAAACTTTTCAAAATATTATTAATTGAGTAATTTCCCGATTGTCGTGGAGCTTGTTATAAATAGGTCTATTTCCAAAGGGAGGTGGTTGTAACTAACTGCTCTACACAAAATGAAGGCGTTTGTCATATATTTGGTTATTGCAAGGTAAAATTCCTTAAAAAACAAGCCTACCCTAAAAATAAATATTTCTTATATTTTTCGAATTACGTATTTTGTGACTTCACCCACAGACGCAAAGTTTAAACTCGAATAATTCACACGCACGTGTTTTATGTTACAACTGTACTAGAGAGAAGCTATCAAGGCAAAAGGCAATCACAATAACGTTGTAGAGCGCCAGGTAAACTGCACCATCTAAACCCGGATAGAACTAATATACATAATGGCAGATTACAAGCAAGATTTATTTTTAAATGATTATAGTTTCAATTTGCCTAAACTGCAGCTAGGCTCCAGCAAAACAGAGTGCGCTGTACTGCGCTTGAAATTTGCATTCTCATTAGAATATTTCTCTTAACCCCCTTCAGTGATAATGTACAAGGAAATTCCGCACGAATTCCGTTCGAAATTCGCACGCAAACGTTCAAAATTCGAAATTAAACTGTCAGATTATAATTTAATTTAATGCAACAAATTTGCGTAATCGGTTTTCATTAGAAAGCTGGAACTAAACGTATTGTAATTTGTGGCTGCGGGCTTCATAGCCACATGATTCGTTGTCATTTGTGCCATCTTTATCAAATATTTAAAAACTGTTCAAAACAATTCTTAATTTTATTTTTTTTCATACGTGTAATCATGCATTCAATCATAGGTGCACATAAATACATAGAATACAACATACCGATTTCTCAGTTCTCATCATACTTTGTAAGAATTATATTGATTAGTGAGCTTTAGAGAAAACATCATTAAAGCTTAATTTTATCAAAGAACACAGTAAGTATACTTAAACATTTTTTATAATCTGCGCAAGGTAAATGGAAGAGGAAAACCTTGTATATAATATTTTCCTGGAAAATGTCCCAGTAACACAACACTCCGCTCAAAGCTCACTAACAGGAAAGAGTTTTTAGCGAAAAAATGTAGTACAAATTGCCACGTTCAAGTGTAGTTATTACCCCATTAGAGTGAGCGACTGCGGCGCGTCGCCCCCGCCGCCGCGCCGGCTGAAGTAGCGGAGATTGAAGGAATAAATCTCGTAAACTATGTTACAGTGCATTGCGACATGAGCGCAACTCATTGCGGCACACCGCAATTGCTCAAGTTTCGGCTGTCTCGGTTTTATAAGTGAATTTCTTTTGACGCGCCATTCAACTCCGCTGAGTAATGAGATTGACCCTACTTCCACTAGTAAATCATTTAGTCTTGGTAGCCTTGTCTCAATTTCAAGGTCAGGGCAGTATAAACGTTTTTTAAATTGATAAGTACTCTAAACCGTCATCTTATCACTTTCTTCCTTCTATCCAATCAATCCATCTTATCTCCTTTCGTTCTTCCTCTTCTGTTATCTCCGTCCATAGTTACGACATGATAACATTCATTCTTGCCCATTCCATGCCATGGCTACAATTTTTGTTTCCTTGAGTAACATTAGCAACCAAACAACTGTATCTCGTACTAAGTGCTTAGTGTTATCAAATCCAAATCTTAAAAAAAATACTACCACAATTATGTGTTAAACATATCTACTATTTCACGAAGACTGTCAAATTATTGAAATTTGAAATTTAACATAACATAACATAACATACCATCACGCCTGTATTCCCCGAAGGGTTAGGCAGAGGTGTACTTAATGTACACGTAATGTATGTATCCACAGTACGCCGGTATGTTCTGTCCCATGTAATAGGGGGCGAGCCTATTGCCATTCACCGGGCACAAATCCAGACTCCGAGCTGCTACTGAGAATTTCATAGAAAAACTCAATAACAATTTGCTCGACCTGGGGATCGAACCCAAGACCTCTAGCGTAGCAGTCGCGATTGGGACCACTAGACCAACGAGGCAGTCATTTGAAATTTAATTGAATGATATAAAAACGTCATCATAAAGAACTTCATGAGATACAATTACTACACTACAATGACTATATTCATGATACTAGGATCAAGGGACAAATATAAAGCACTAAGCAAACACATTAGGTCAAGGAAAAGCTCCTATTTCCGAACCTTTGAGCTCAAAGCCCGTAATGGACACTAACAACATTTAACTAATAACATTTACGCCCTTTGTAAGTTTGTCCACAAAATATTCCAAGAAGACAAAACAAATTTTGGGGGACCAAAACAAAAGAGGTCAAATAAGTAGGTAATTGAAACAAAATAACATATCTAGGTACAGTCACGAGCACCAATATGTATAATTTCAGTAAAATACAACAAAGATTTTCTCTGAAAATATTAATTGCAATTATGAGAGGTTGTGGTTACACAGCCTTTTAATACATATCTTTCTTATTTTTACAATATTTCGATATTCTAGAAGGTAATTTCTTTCGAATTTCAGTAAATGTGTATATATTTTTGCTAGTGACTGTACATGTCAAAACAATTACATAGGTATATTAATACAATGCTTATCTATAGGTACATTCCCAAACTGATGTCTGATCTCTTTCTATTCGAATCGCTACTGTATATAAATAAGTAAATTGGAAAGTTTTTGGTAAGTACCTATTACTAAAATGTTACCAATTTACTTCCTTTTTCATTTATCATATATTTATAGGCAACAAGAGCGCATAGAAAATATAATACACATATAAGTACACACCATAATACTACATAAAAACATATTAAAATCTATTGACTACGTAAGGTCGGCGACGTTGCGTAGTGGTGTTTTTGCTAACTCCCATGAGGGGTAAAGGTCTATTTAATATAATAGTAAAATGCCTATTTAACTCCTACAATAATAGGAACAAAAGCTTCCGCAATTTCACCGTCATTTGGGAGAAGCCGCGTCCGTATTGAACCACACCAATATACACCATATATTGCGATACAATCACCAATCCACTGTGCGCTGTTGTTACTGGCCGAATGCCAAATTCTATTTCGAAATTTTCAGTTCCGTATAATGTTAGTTTGTTCGTTAGTACTACTCTACCTCTGTTTTGAATTGAAACCTTAAAATTATTTTTCTATTATTGCACATCATAGTTTTATTACGAAACATAATTACTGCGTAGTCTAATAACATTTTTAAAACTGAAAAGACTACCTCATTAGTCTGTGATCCCAAACCCGACTGCTACGCTAGCGGCCCTGGTTTCGATTACCGGGTCGAGCAAAGTGTTACTGGGTTTTTCTATGAAATTCTCAGTAGCAACACTGAGTTTGTACGCCCCCTATTCTATGGGACGTAAACTTACCGGTGAACTGTTGGTGTACATTTGTACACCTCTGCCTGACCCTTACAATCAGTTTACTCGACTTGAGGATCGAATACAGGACCTCACGCACAACAGCTCTGTTTGTTAACAATAGACCAAAAAGACAGTTACCTCATGCATTCAAATAAGCACTGAAGCTGTCTAATGAACCCTCAAATTACAATACTAATTCTGAATACTAAATTAGAATAATCTGGGCATATACGAGATGTAAATTATGTAAGTCTTAGCAACGACTGAATAATTAATTTAAGTAGGTAACAGATCATAGCTACTATTACTATATTGAAATAAAACTACTTTTTACGGATTTTATCAATGTCTGATATTCGCGTAAGTGTTAGAAACCAGTACTATTACTATACTTGAAATGGAATTCGAATACCATATTATTTTTTTTATATGGGAAGATAAATAAGATTAGGTAATAAATAGGTAAAGTCTTTTTCAGCACCAAAAATCTGTGTATTGCCCATCGTCTACCTATTTACTGTCCCAGCTGGGCATGGGTTTCTTCTGTGGGACAGGGTTAGGCTATTGTCCATTGCGCAGTTTTCGTAACCATGTTTCAACTTTCAACGTTTTAGAGGTTGAATTCGAAATCAAGACCTATGACTAAACAGCGCATGATCATACCTTATCACTAGGCCTACATCTAAAATTTTCCTCGTAACAAATGAAAATCGATCATTCTGCAAAGCTGATCTTAAAAATACTTCCTATAATAAATAAATCATTGACGCCACCATCACTCCTGAAATCTGATACCACTATATATACCGTATATTAGGTGCCTAAGTAAATAGACGGACTTGACCGCAGTCTCGGTTGACTAAACAATTCATCAGTCACATTAGAAACGATCTATATTTAGCTATGGTGAGGGAAAATCGCCGAGGATACAGCGGATAATTATGAGCCGAGCAGTGATTCATGATGACAGAAATTCCCGACGGGAGCGTTGAATTCGTACATTGGAAACCTATCCGGATATATGCCGAGATCTCATTAATATACCTATTGTAAGACCTTTGGAAATTGATATTCGTTAATTATGAGTAGTTTGTGATCCTCATTATGGATTTTAAATGAAAAAGTGAGGTATGCAGACAGAAAACTCACTTTCAAACGAAGCACCATTAATATTTTTAGTGTAAGAAAGAAAAGAATTAAGGTTACTTTTCATTCCAATTAAATTGACACCACCGGGCAGCCGAAGCAGCGTAAATGTTTCTTTTTTTAAAATTTATTTTTTTATTGAAAGTAAATTACTATACCAAACAAGTTATATATATATCCAGATACTTCGTTGCAAATAGAAATAATGGAAATGTAAATAAAATTGCAAGTGCTCTATTATTAGCTAGCCAATATCCACCGTGTATCATTTTGTAAACTAATAAAGCGAATATTTTTCAAAACCTGCTTTGAAACATTCACTTTGCTTTTATGATAGGTCGCACACTGTTGATGAGAAATTCAACCGTTAGTGGGGTAAAAGGGTTAAAATGTGTTTTCCCGAACGAAAGAATACGGTGAATAACAAAACCATTTTTACGATGAGTTCAGTAGCTACTTCCACACTACCTGATCGCACTTATCATACACTACCTTTTGCCCGCGGATTTGCTCACGTTAATAATCTATCTATTTTATTATTCTATCGATTTTATCTATCAACTTTGGTTAATCAATAGAAATAGCCTACAACTACTAGAGACAGTTATAAGCTATTTCTGTGCCATCAATCTCTGTACCAAATCGGTTCAGCGATTTAGACGAAAAAGCGTGACAAACAAACTCACCTTTGCAATAAAAATATTAGTTAAAATATTAATTTTATATATTTTATGTATAATGACGAAAATCACTAATTCCTAAGTGAATTTCCTTTTACGCTTCGTAAAATGAAAAGCTGCGAATTTTACGGCAGGAAAGAATACTTAATAATAAAAATCTTCTAATTACTTTTTAAAGCAAAAAACTTCGAAGTAATTACGTTTGTTTGTTAGCGTAATTATGACTGAAAGAGCTTTTATTTTTTTACAATTTCCTTTTAATGCTACTAGAGCTGAAACAAGTAATTAAATATCAGGTCGCGTATCCGAACTACTGTGACATGTTGCAACAAATCTCTGACACTTGCAACCCAATACGAGAAGATGATCGATTCCTTTAATTAATGAAACTCGGTTTGGGAAAAGAAAAAAGAGTTATTTTTAGCAACTAAATGGTAGTTTAAAGTTAATAAAAATTATGATACACTTACACCAGCTAAAAACAGTTCTCAGACATCTCTGAAGCTCCATTATTCGATAAATCTATGCGGTAAGTTGCAATACATAACCGATCATTACTCAAACACAGATTTTCGTAAGATCGTTTTCACCTAAACGGTGTGAGTCGCCAAAAACCTAATAACTGAGCCATTTTTTTAGCCATTTCCGCTCTTTGACAGGTGACGGGAGTGCGTTAGCGTGTCACCTCCCAATCCCCACGTAAACGTTTCCGACTGAACTGTTAGCGACTGATAAACAATTACTTACTTGCCACATGGAGCTTTTGTGTGACGCGCCGCCGGCGCCGCCCGCCACATTGAATCCCCTGACACAAATTGACAGAATCGTTTAAGTTTGGGCAAATAAAGATATTAGTAGAGTTCCATTATCATAATAGTTAACTAAACTCTCGCCTTGCGTCTTGTCTTGCCAGTCGCGCGAGAGTCTAAAACAGCCATTATATATATTGGTACGAGTATACGTATAGATATCTAGATGTAACAATTGATAATAGGGGTCAGTCAACCCCACGACGAAATCGAGTCCAGCGTAAAATTAAAATGCTCACTTATAACTTCCTTATTTTTAACCAACTTATTTTTTTTGTTTTTCATGAGGTAAATAATCAGTCATCTAGCCAATATGCATATATTAGTGGTATTATATACACGTCAGTGTGCTCCCAGGAATTCCTTTCACGTTCACCAATTCATCGAAGCATTAACTGGAAATAGGCATTATTGCTCGCTTCACCAAACCTCTTGACAGAGTGGGGAGGCTTGATATGATCGCCAAATATTGAATAAAGATATGCGCCCTAGATAGTTCTAATATCAGGATTTCTCAAAGTGGACAAATTATTCCCTCTTATTATCCAATAATATTGCATGTTAAACTATGTCTTGCTTTCACAAGTGCGACTGTAAGGATTCTGAGTTCGTTTTCCAGGTCAAAAACTTAAAGTGTTACCTATTAGGTTTATGGTTTATCTATGAAATTCTCTGTAGCTCGGTGTTTGGATTTGTGCGCAATTAATGGTAATAAACTCGCCCCCTATTGCATGGGACCTAAACCTTAACCGTGAACTGTGGGTGTCTAGCAGTTCACCTCTGTCTAACAGGCACAGGCGTGATGCGTGCGTGTGATTATGTAAAAAAATATTAAATTAGAAATAAATATCTGATTTTAAGAAAACAGATGGTAAGACAAATTGAAGAGCTATAAAAAAAAAACTTTTACGGTAAGTTTGAGAACGGCTGGTCTATATGGTATCTCGGACGCGTACAACGAATAAATGTTTTACAGAAACTACTGGATGACTAAACATTTGGTACATCTATTTGGGACATTCAGAGTGGAATACATAAATTTCTACATGTTATTTATGTATCAAACAGACGTTGAAACTAACACAATACTTTTGTGTTTTATTCTTCGATCATATATGCTTTTAACACGCTATTTCTACTAAAGCAAGTATTTTATATATTATTTTTTACTTTTCCACACAAATGCTACCAATAGTAGGTTGTGTTAATCATCTATTATAGTAGAATATGGGTATATATTCGGACTCCTACAGACTAAAAAAACGCACTTATCTATACGGCAGTGGGATTCATGACATTCACCAGGACATTAGCCTATCACTTATGATCGATCTTTCGCTATACCCCTTCAGAGGAACGAGACACCTAGGAGTGCGTGTGGCAATCACGCGCGCCATAGCCTGGCATGATCAGACTGGCATGAACAGACAGTACTGACAGGCTTACTCTGACATATTTTTTTTATGGGATAACTCTCCAAACTAGCAGGCGAGCTATCTAATGGTAAGTAGTCGTCACCGCTCATGGACATCTGCAATACCAATGGGGTTGCAGATGCGTCCCGATCCCGAGCCTATTTAAGGAACAAGAAGGGGAAAGGAGAAGGAAGGGACATGAGGGCCTCCAACGCTCCACAATCACCGTACAAAACGTAACTGTTTGTATACTGCTACTTGACATCTATATTCTGTGGCAGGGTTGTACTTCCCCGATCACCCGATCACCCTTTCGTGCTGGGAGCGAGGCTACTACATAAATAGAGGAATAAGGTCATGACAGGGAGTTCGACTGTTTCCCTGTCAACACCCGCTTACGAGACTAGTGTTTTTGCGTTTCTTCTCATAGACCGTCAGTTATAAAAAACGGCTCCAGTGCCAACTCCTCTGACCCGCCTTAAAATATATTTTGTTGCTACTATTTAATTTGTTAATATATTCATGTTCCCTTTTTTGTTCCAGTACCTAAATATAGGTATGGTTTTTCTTTCTGTTTTAAAAAATATATCATTTGTCATTTATATGGAGTCTTGTGTTTTTAAAAGTATACTTCCAAACGACCAATTGGTACTCTTATTCTACATATTATATAGAACTATTAATGGTAGGTTAGATTAAATGTATGTTTACAGCGTCCTGACTGTTCGGTAACAGTGCCGGTTGACCGGCGCAGCAAATATTTGTGTGTACAAAACCAATCACGTTCCCGGTCTCGGATTGTTTACTGCAGTGCTTTGGCGTTGGTTATATTGAGTTATTAATGATTATTAGCTGTGCCTACGGTGTTCCCGTATTGATTTTGTTTTTGCCAATTCCTTAAAAATTTCACAATTCATTCCTTAACGAATGTCCTTACATGTGTCGTAGTTTCTACTTTGAGAATTCGTGACGTCATTAATCTTCAAAAAGTGTTCACTACCTACCGAAAGCTAATTATAATATGATGTACCTAACACGAGTCACACTAACGAATGAGGAATCATGAAATATGTTACATAAAGGTAAAAAAATGGTACACTTTATACTTCGTACTGTAAAAAGCTGCTATCGCCTGTCGAAGGTTAGAAAAAGCAAGGGGTAATATACTCGTCATGAAAAAAGAACCAGTTCAGCATTAATTAATAAAAGCACGGCCAGTTCCGTAACATCAAAGGGAATTTGATGACAAGAGGAAGATTTACAAGAACACATTTCTGCGGTTACTACCTACCTATATCTACATATCTATGAAAATGATCAGTTCATATTCCTTAGATATTTGATCCGTGTTCGGGAACGACTTCATATTTCCTCCCTATCTTACGTATAAACGTGAAATATATTCTATCTGTTCTATCAAAATAAGTGTATGGATACGATCGCAAGTCGGCGATGCGCGCGTACCCGAATCTAATTCGGAACGATTGATAAGATGGAGGGAAGGGCGTCCTAACCGCTACAATTAGTCCGTTACGCTTAATTGCACAGATATATTTCTTCATCGGCAACCGATAAATAAGACAAATGTCTGTAAATAGGATTATCATAAGCCTCTCGAGTCTTTTCCACAAATCTATCGATTTACGATCTTTAAGTGACATTGCCATTGGCCAGCTTTGAATTAGGAATCCTGATAGGAATTAAATATAAACCGTTTTCTTGGGTTATCTTTTGTTTGCCTCAATGGATTTCACCTATATTTATCGACGTAATGTAATTTATTGGCTTCTGTGTAACGGGTCATGGATTTGATTCACAAAAGAAACATTTTGTATTTGTGCAAATAAGGGTTCTGGTGTTTTTGTTGTCTATATGGGAAACTATATATTAATACGCGAAATAAACCGATGTACCCCTTTTTAAACACATTGCACGCATGAGGGAGTGTGTGATTTGGCATAATTAAAGTTCATATGGACAAGGAGTTTAGAAGGTCGAATTTAGACCAGGAGACGACCATGTTTATAAAAGCAAACACGATAAACGCCTAACACGTCATCACTATGTTAAAAAAATGATTGGATATCGCATGTTTCCCAAAAGCTGTATTTACTCAAATTGCTTTAATTAACTAAAACCGTCCCGGTTAAAATCTAACTTTATCAAAATATATAGCCGGAAGTCGAAATCGAAAGTTGAAATTGCATATTGCTGTATAAAAAGAACAATAAATCTGTCTAATATATAATATAGATAATCTAATCTGTTTTGTAAGACTCCCGTTTTAAAAATTCGATTAAAATGTACTCTCGACAAGCCTTCTATAAACTAGGTATTTATATAATCATTTTATGATAACATTTAACTTAGCTTGTAAGACATGCATTATTATACTGATATACTACACACCCACTTGTTTTCGACACCCAAGCCACGTCATTAGATACAACATGACAAAAAGCGACTAACATTTGCAAACAAAATAAACTAGTTGAAATGATATTTATATTATTTCAGGGTGTCAGAGTATATGGATTACTTGCAAACAAACAAGCTAATCTTTCCTCATATTATATTACAAGATAATTTCTGATTCAATGAAAAATACATGTCTACCTTCAAAAATTACTCCTTATTAACAGATATTTAACTGACGTGCGTGTTGGATATGCTTACATGTCAAGGGATCCCTTGTCGAGGCCGCTCGTTAAAACTTTACGGCTGATTTGATCTATATCTACTAATGATGAACAGCCGGGAGAATATTATGAGAATATCAAAAATATCACGATTCTTTTCCAACATATACCGTAATCTTAAATATCAAGACTGAAATACACACACACATTGATATATTCGTATTTATTGTATACTATTACGTCATCTGGAAAATGAATATGTCGAATATTCAAAGTTACAAAAGTGAGTACATAAAGTGTATATAATTAAAAAATAGATATATATAGATGCATATGCATGCTTGCCTTATGTAACACCATATACCCACCTAAATCTACATAAATATTCTGAAAACCGATACGAAAAAGAATCTTAACCGCTTTCGTAATTTTTTTCCTACAGTGGACATTTGTAGGTCGGAAAAAACAAACTGGCAGTGTTTCCATTATTCGATTTCCTTTCACTTCCGTATAAATTCCAAAATAAATTACTGGTGCATTTTAAAATGGGTCGTTGGTTTTCCTTGTTGGGGAATTGCGGAAGAACTGCGGCTCATAACATTTATAAAACAATATATATCTGCGGGAACAATATATAGGAAGTGGGAGCGAAGTGTTCAAGCGTGGCTAGAGATTGCAACGGACGCTTTTCACTATATTCATCGGAGCGCGAAAACGCCACCGATAGCGGGGACACACGCCCCGCGCTCTATACACCTAGTGCTTCGATTAGCATACTGGGACACGGGACTTTAGACACAGGAATTTTATTAAAACGTACACTGTATTTTTTCTTGATATCGTATTAAAATTCCAAGGACTAGATACTTTAAACGTTATTAATGTAGGGCTGTTTATCTCCTGGTTACTTGTGCACGATATTTATAGTAATGTGCCAAGTATGATGTTACGCGCTGACGATGCAATGGGTACGCCAGCTACGTAATCGTAGCAACTGCTACGCGGTTCATAGCCTACGCGTTTTAATATTAATAAAACTTTGTTTTGAATTTTCACAATTTAGGTGGTACCTAAGGGACCTTATAGCTAACTTAGTTAATAAGTATGAACATATTTTATGAGTTATGGAGCAAAACTTCGAAGTTTTCCAAAGTAAATGAAAAAGTGCAGAATACATTAATGCATATAATAAGTGTTTTATCTTCAATATATTTTAAATTAGTCTGAAAAAATATTTTAATATTTCATAAGCTACACTGGACCCACGCTGATATTCAAAACTTCAACTGGTATGTATGCTCTCATTTGGATTGAAATTTGTTATTGGTTGATAGTTGTTGGTTTGTTTGACTGCCTCGTTGGTCTAGTGGTCCCAATCGCGACTGCTACGCTAGAGGTCTTGGGTTCGATCCCCAGGTCGAGCAGTGTTATTGGGTTTTTCTATGAAATTCTCAGTAGCAGCTCGGAGTCTGGATTCGTGCCCGGTGAATGGCAAAAGGCTCGCCCCCTATTACATGGGACCCAAACATACCGGCGAACTGTGGGTGTACATTAAGTGCACCTCTGCCTAACCCTTCGGGGAATACAGGCGTAATGGTATGAAATTTGTTATTTGGAAGCGTAATACAATTTTATGCTTAAATTCGTCTCTGAGTTTTAGATAACCAATATTCATCTTTGTTACCGCGGACGGCGTACGGTTTTATCGTCACATTTTATGATAATACAAAATAAAAGCTTTAATAACATTCTTATTATGTTTTGTATTTATTCACCTGTCTTTATATTGCTCGCTGAACGATTGCTGTGTAATTCCGCGCAGATATTCACCACATAAGTCGGACATCACTACACCTATTGACCTAACAAGTTATGCCATTGCGATGTGTTTTGTTTTGCGATATGCAGCTCTTTGTACCGCATTTGCATGTACCTCGCGTTTCGCTTGTAAATCTGACTGTAAAGGTACCTATCTATATTAATATACTAATATACTAACTTTCCGCCCACGGCTTCGTCGCGTGTTTTCTCGACTTTTCTGTACTACAATATGTATGTTTAATACGGATAAACCTTCCTATTGAATCACTCTATCTATTAAAAAAAACCGCATCGAAATCCTTTGCGTAGATTTAAAGATCTTGGCATACATAGGGACAGACAGACAGCAGGAGGCGACTTTGTTTTATACTATGAAGTGATAGTGATAATAATCGATATGTGTATGTTCCATATTGACTCCAAAACAGCTGGACAGGATTAATTTTTTCAGGCAATCCCAGATTAGCCCAGCAAGAATCTAAACTGCGAGTGAAACTTCGCGGAACAATAATATAACATAATTATTACTATTGTAACACATTCTACTTTTTGACAATAATGTAACGTTCGAAATGTGAATTATTTATTGTAAATGTAATTGAGTACTTAAACCCTGCTGGCGATAGTGGTCGTCATTGGTTCGTGAAACGCGTGTTGCGGTTACTGTTCGGAAGATTTTTACAATGTACTTTTACATGTTTTGTGGTATACCTATTATGAAAATATTATTAAATGCTATAAAATTAAATTAAAAGATTTAATCTTAAAACAAACCACATAGTCCAGACTTCCTGCTTAATTTGCATGCATATAATAAAATATTAAAGTTGTTAGTTGTATTGAATTTTTTTCAGTGTAGAGTTCAGTAAAAATAATAAATTTATGTTGATTGTCATATTTTAATCCTGATTATTCTCGAGAGTTAAAGGGGTCTATAATCCACCACGCTAGCCTACTGCAGGTTGGCAGACTTCACACATTGTCGAGAAAATCTCTCTGACATGCAGGTTTTCTTGCGATGTTTTTTCACCGCTTTAAGAGAGTTATAATTAATTATTACCTAATATTGTAGGTATTATACTGATGGATTTCCAACTTTGCATCGTTCGCAGTTTTCATATTCCTGCTGCAAACCCTTGCCGTGGGCATTCTATTACTATTTAATCCAGGCTATTATTTACTCTGCGCCTAAGGTACGGCGAGCTCTGATCGTCCATTGGCTGAGTTACGCTCTCACACCTTAATATCTAAGCGGAATGCAAAATGTAAGCGAGAACGAGCCCGGCCTACAACCCGGGTCGCGAGTGGCCGGTAATTCTGACGTAAATTTATCCTGCCGCAACATGATCTCAATATAAATATACTAGCTAACCCTGCTATGATTCACTGTCGCACAATCTATCTCCATATATAACTTTCAATAAAAAGCAAGAGTGTATTCGAATGCAAGTCAATCCATCAACTACCTTTCGAGAAAAATAGAAATGAACTTTTTGGTACGCTGCAACTTACACAATCAATTACGTATCATACATCAAGCTATGCATTTCCAGTATAAGTTGACCTCATATTGTTTGGAAGGGCATTGCAATGCGAGGTCTTGAAAAAAATAATTAAAATGTCACTATACGTCGCAGTTGCACGGAAAGTGATTTCTGCATATACATATACAGGGTGGAAGGGACATCGACGCACAACTGCTTACCATGAATTCAGTACACGATTCTGGACCCCCTCGCGGGTATATTTTTAGACGGCTATTTTAAAAAAATCTGCTGTTCCATACATTATGACCGTGTAGGTATGCACTTTTGTATGAAAAGGCAAATATTTATTTTATTAACCGACGAAAAATATGCAAGGGAATTCAGAATCATGTACTGAATTCATGGTAAGCGGTTGTTCGTCGATATCCCATCCAGCCTGTAGGTATACCAAATGAATTTTCTGTCGCTTATTTTCAACCACACCCATCTATATATATAGAATAGTTGTAATAGTTGGAATGTTATTGTGTACGTTACAAAAGTCTGATTGTTTATCTTAGTTCAGGGAACAAGGATAAACAGCGTTGATATACATAACTGTTTAACTTTATAACTTCTGTGAGATTCTACTAAGAAGTTGAGCTCATAAATGTTCTAGCAACTAGAAGGAAACATATTTCGGGTAAAAAAAATCCTTGAATTTTGGAATGAGTTACAAGTGAAACTTGAGTTTAATAAATTTCATAGAAAATTAAAAATATTTCGCTCTAAATGTTATTAACTCTGCGTCGTAGCAGTCTTTTAAAATTTATGGTTGCCCGGTAGATGGAAATGAGCTCAATGCTATTCAAGGGCAGATACAGGATGAGGACGTGTTATGAACGTTGTATAAAAATAACCTAAACTCAAAGGAAAATGGAGGGCAGAACTCGTAACTTGAGAAAATAATTAAAGAAAGCCACATAACATCGTGGTGGTTAATTCTATTATAACAGTTTTCCAGAACAATCTTGGCATTTCGTCAACAAAGTGAAGTGGTTGTAATAATATCCACGTAACAATATAAGCGGCGAGACAGCATCCGAGATTGCTCTTAATAAAGTGCGATGACGAAGCAAAGTGAAACGTAGTTGGTAATCTCGCAGCGCTAAAATATCACTCATCTACTCTTACATCATACAAATACATTCTCCCTTTTTGTATACTACTTACTTAAGTTCATTTATCTTGAATCATTACTTGTTAGTAACGAGACAGGAATACTTAAATAAAACATGTTTAATTAATTTGCCAATCGCTCATATGCAGCTTCTGTCAAATCTTGCCAATTTAGATAAACTAAACATTTACATTATTGAAACATTATCCATAGACGGAAATTACAGCATGCCACTTACTACGATTATTGTATAGGTACTTTCTTATTTTTTTTGCTTTTTTCACGTTCATACGTCATCATCTTCGAACCGTTTACTATCCCAAAGATGGGCACGGGTCTCCTCTACGAGTTAGAGGGTTTGCGCCACCAAGTCCACCAAGCAAGCCTACTGCGGATTGACTTCTTTTCATGCACTCATTTTTTAATTCTTATTGTATTTGCTTAGATATTTATCTTTCGATTTTATAAAAAATGCAATTCACATTTATTTTTTATTTTAGAACCGCGTAATGTAGGTAATAATAATAATGTGTAATATTCAGTTATTTTCAAAAACTGTCAGTCAAACATTTTAATCTTTGTTATTTAGCTTTTTCAGGACAGTGGTTAAAACAATGTGAAATTGTGTACAGTTTTTTTAACGTCCATTCTGTATATTATCCATGGGTTTCACTTGTATTGTATCCGACGATAAATGATGCCCGGAAGAAAGGGTCCCCCTATTTATGATTTTCCTACGTGGATAAAATTCTGGATCACCCGATATAAATTTTACTATACCGGGCAAATACAAAGCTAGCTGAATTTCCCGTTAGATGGGACAGACGATACTAATATTATCCTCACTTTTTTTCCGGTAACAAAAAATACATCTTTCCACGTGAATGAGAAACAAAAAGGTTTTTAACCCACCTAAAGGTCTTAATGTAGGCATCATCAACCCGTTTAATGTGCCATTGCTGGGCACGGGCACTCAAAACGAGACGGGTTAGCTATTCTTACGTAGTACACCACACAGATATTGTTTTAAAATAAAAAGCGATTATTGTATTAAGAGCAGTGTCCAAGTCCAAGGTCGAGTTCGAATCCAAAGCACCTCTGATTTTTCAAAGTTTTTAATTAGGTATCAAGCCTTTAAACGGTGAAGGAAAACATCGTGAGGAAACAAGCTGCATTCTTGAGATATTTTCTTTACGGCGTGTGAAATGTGCTAACTAACATAACATATCATTATGCCCTATTCCTGAAAGGTTAGGCAGAGATGTACTAATGTACACAAACACTTCGCCGGTATGTTTAAGTCCCAAGTAATAGGGGGCGAGCCTATTGCCATTAACCACACAAATCGGGAATCCGAGCTGCTACTGAGAATTTCATAGAAAAGCCCAATAACACTTTGGCCGAATCGAAACCAGAGACCTCTAGCGTAGCAGCCGCACATAGGATTACTAGACTAATGAGGCAGGTCCACAAAATAAGCAAAATTTTAATCTTTGCTTTTATTGCAGAAGTGAAGCGTAGCATTCTGGGGCAGACAGACCGAATAAGGAACTTCGTACCACGCTGAAGATAGATTTCCTACAATACCCAAAAAGCTGCCAAGATTAAGTAAGACTGTGCCGGACACATTTGCCGCATAACACAAGTTATAGCCCAATTATTGTTCCGATGGGGTTCAGTGAAACGGCATCGTGACCAACCCGACTGTTATTCAAAAAATATCTTTATTTAATATTATTAAGCTGAAAAGTTTGTTTGTTTGCTTGAACGCGCTAACCTCAAAAACTACTGGTCCGATTTGAAAAATTATTTCAGTGTTAGATAACCCATTTATCGAGAAAGGTATATAACATCACGCTGCGACCAATAGGAGCGGAGAATAAATGAAAAATATTGCAAAAACGGGAAAAAATATTCCTTTTAAATGCAGAAAAACCGAGAAGCCACGCGGGCGAAGCTGTGGGCGGAAAGCTAGTTACTTATTATAATATACATACTATTGTTATCTGTTGGTTACTATTTAGTATATAACACCATACAAAACATTATATTAAGAACAACAAATACTAATCCTAAGAAACCTGGGGTTCGTGTCAAGGATCATCAAAAATGTTTATTTCTTTATTGTTTTGTATGAAAAAATAATTTTACATTAACTTGGATGATTTTTGGAATTGCTTTTCTATTATTATTAAAAAAAAACAAAGCTTACCAACAATGTGGGTCGCACATTACTAGTAATCTTGTTAACCCGTCGTACTAAGCTAAATGCTTGTATTACGAATGGGTTCACGTCGGTAGTGCAATGGGTGAGTTTCGAACCGGCAATCACATGATTGTAAGTCCGATGCCCTAGCTTTTATTAGGCTACCGCCGCTTCTATATAATGGAAATAAGTGGATTTCTGTATTATTTTGTTCATGGAGAATAAAAAAAGATCTTTGATGTAAATCGCGAATAAAATACACCTTGACCACCTGAATTGTACTCCACAAAATGCATACAACGCGTTATTAGTAGCTGTAAAGTTCACGAGCTCCCTGCTGGGGCCGTATTACCACGTATTAATGCCATCATTTTTACGTTGTGAAAGAGGGACGCCACTATTTAACCTGTACAGCGGCATCCCTCTCTCACAACCTAAAAATGATGGCATTAATACGTGGTATTTGACTGCCTCGTTAGTCTAGTGGTCCCAATTGCGACTGCTACGCTAGAGATCTTGGGTTCGATCCCCAGGTCGAGCAAAGTGTTATTGATTTTTCTATGAAATTCTCAGTAGCAGCTCGGAGTCTGGATTTGTGCCCGGTGAATGGCAATAGGCTCGCCCCCTATAACATCGGACCTAAACATACCGGCGAACTGTGGGTGTACATTAAGTACACCTCTGCTTAACCCTTCGGGGAATACAGGCGTGATGGTATGTTATATGGTAATACGTGGTAATACGGCCCCAGAACTCGTGTTTACAGCCTACGTTTACACTGTGAGAAGCTAGAACGACGCATACGAGTACACATGGCTCTCTAAGCCTGTTGTTACAACAGATCCTGTCCATGCCATTATACAGGGTATATATAATAACGGAACACTTGCTTAAATATGCTATGGTACTATAACGTGAATACGTTAGATGCATTAAAATAGTTTAGTATGCAGTTATGAATTGTATATATATATATTATATATATATATATATATATATACAATTCATAACATATAATATTCAGATAATTAATCTTTCATAGTGGTCTAAAAAAATATTATATTGTTATTTGTATTGTTACCTAGTGCCCTTAGAGGAGCAGGAGGCGGTGCGCTGGTGTGTGGAGACCGCCCCACCGTGTCCGTGTGACCTGCGTTCACGCTGCAAACCCCACTACTTGAAGGGTGTACTTATGATCGTCTGGGGCACTGTGGGTAGGCAGACTTGCTATTATGTGCTGAATATACATATATATATCTTTTCTATACATAAGTTTGTCTGATGCAACATTGATTATTGAAAAAAAATTGCTGGTGTTCCATCAAAAGTAAAAAAAAAACACTACAAGTTCGAGCAAAATTATACTCAAAAAGAATAGAATATTCTTTATTTCACAGCAAAAACGAATGTCAACTACAAGTTATAAATCATAAAATGGTACAATGGGCGGGCTTATCGCTAAAAGCAATCACTTACAGACAACCTTTGGATGGACTCGCGAGAAAGGGAAGGAGATAACAAGGTAGTGTGGCGTACATGAAAAAACTAAACACTGAGAATAAATTATAATAAAATTATAATATTATATACATTATAGATAGCATACATAATATTATATATACAAATATTAAATAAAAATATGGATTTATATAGTTTACAGAAAAATACAAATAAATATGGGTTAATGAGATATATCATATCTCATTATGACTACCTCGTTGGTCTAGTGGTCCCAATCGCGACTGCTACGCTAGAGGTCTTGGGTTCGATCCCCAGGTCGAGCAAAGTGTTATTGAGTTTTTCTATGAAATTCTCAGTAGCAGCTCGGAGTCTGGATTTGTGCCCGGTGAATGGCAATAGGCTCGCCCCCTATTACATGGGACAGAACATACCGGCGTACTGTGGGTGTACATTAAGTACACATCTGCCTAACCCTTCGGGGAATACAGGCGTGATGGTATGGTATCAAGAAGAATACGTCAGTAATAATAGGAGATAATGCTCCTTAACCAGTTTTTAGAATATTTTCAGTGATTATGCATGCCTCACTGACATAGGCTAGGCATCGTACAGCTTGGAAAAGCTCGAATATTCATTCATTCATAAGGCATATTTGCCTTATTTTTAAATGCTTTTTAATTATATAAGTTTAGCTTTCTTCAACTTAAGCAGGTTGTCATAGACAGCCTGTATAACGCTAAAATGCTTTACGGACTTTGTTGTGCTCGTACTAAGCCCAAGAGTACCCTGGTTAGTTTGTAGTAATCCTCAGATATAAACGATCTTAGACGGTGATTAATATAGAATATCGAATGAGGGCGCTACCGCTGATTATAATCGAGTGACTGTCAATCCAGTTGCTATTTCATGACGAGGATTTATGGAGCGAAGGCTCGATATCAGCAGTAAATTATTTACCGTCCATCGATCCCAGCCCTAGTGATTAATGCTCTCGAGTAATGTAAAAACGTTACTACGATACGACGATCGTAACCATTTTAGGATGTTATTACTGGGTGGGTATTAAAAATTTAATTTCAGCTCATAATTCCTTGAGCACATATCGTAACATCGCCTTTTATTGCGCACACAGTTAAACCGCTACAGATATATGACAACATTAACTCACTTTTAAGCTATGTAGCACCTATTCAATTCCTAATAACGCGTATTCGCGTTATCTGCCATTAATTCTACTTTCACGGCTTTCAAAGAAATATTATTGGTGTGTTTGTATGAACGACACAATACAGGCAACATGAGACTAAATGGAATACAAATTGACGGGTCTATATAGGAAATTCTACTTATTCTAAAAAATATTGTAAAATGTGAACGATTGTATGTTTGGATGTTCGTTCATGCAAAAACGGCTGAATGGATTTGGATGAAATTTGACACACAAATAGTTTATAATCTTGACTAACATATATAATTACTTTTCATAAGGGCCAATTCTAAAGTTCCCGCAGCTGAAGTCACAAGTATTAATACGATCATATTGCAGTTATATAGAAAATAGAATTCGCACACAATAGATATATACAATTTGCACACGACAATGTAATGGACACTTGGCTAGCAGAGGTCGAAGAAATATTGTAACCGCATATCACTTGGAACATGCATTCGTGTTAATCCTCGCAAAATGTTATATTCCAGTCGGAGAGCTCGTTTTGTCGGGGAGCTGGTATTATCAGAGCGGAAGTTGCAGTCAGTGACAGTCAGTGCGGCTAGCCGCGACACGCTACACCCTGGGGACGTTTTAATTAGCCCCCCGACATGCTCGGAACAATTGCTAACTACCCACTGTCACTAGTTAAATGCTGTTTCTACTCTAAAAACAACTTGGAAAGTTGCTGTCGGCAAACTTTGTAAAAACCCTTTCAAAACTTCAAACTTCCTCATTTTCCTCTAACAAAATAAAGTTTCTGCAGCTCCATTTTTAATCGACTTTAAACAAAAGGCGGAGCTAGAATATTTTTAAAAGTATAAGTGGTAACCGACAGTGTTACGTGCACTCCGATTTCTACGAATAATTCCAACAACGCGAAAAGTACTTTGAGAAGTTCTACTACACTTCGTTCTTAACTCAAGTTGCAATGAGATACTTAAAGCAGATAACTAGATGAACCGTTCTCCAACTACAAAAGTACTTTTTAAATTTGGAATGTTAAAAATTGAACTTCCTAAAAGCAATTCAGAAATATCTGAAGCCTCGCTATTCACTGACGATGCGAAGGAAGTTTCGTCACAGATTAAAAAAGTTTTAAAATGTTCCCGCCTATTTGCCCTTGGGTTTTTTTTAAGACTGACATACATATAGAAAAATATGTTTAAAAAGTGCAAACACAAAGGCCATTTAGGCATTGAAGCTTGAGTAGCGCAAGACATAAAAGTTATCCGTAGAACTGAAACTACTGAAATACAAGTTCCAACAACTCGACACGAACAAAAAGTTGTTTTACTTATGTCAAAGAGATACAATTTAAATTAAAGTAATTACCTTTGCGCAGTTCGAGCATGGAAATGAAACTTTTTACTTTGATAATGAGATGTTCTTTAGTTTACTGACAAATATTTTATAATTAAATTAGTTTTTCACCGCAATCTCGTTTGCGTCGATTTTAGCACGACAAAACATAGCCATCATTAAAATACTGTTCAGAATGGGATCATTAGCTCCAAAGATAACTACCTACATACATACAAACTCATAAACTATATGGATCTAACTAGTGGATCTTTTGGAGAACCGGCAAGAACTTAATAGACTCCAACCTAAAAATAATAATAAACTAATTTAAAAAAAAGCTGTAAATATTTAATAAAGAAGAATAAGGAAAGGAAGGATTATATTATATTATAAAGAACAGATATTACTTCCTTGAACTGAAACTAAAAATACTCACGTATTCAATATAATATGGGTATCATAATAATTTAAAAGCATTCATAAGGCAGTTTAAATGCATGTCGGGCACTATAAGGTTATATCTCAAGCGGCCGCTCTCCCGGCTGCACAGTAACTGCCCGTTAAAATGTAAATTTATATTAAGAGCAATGTTGCACAAGTTTCTAGGATCCTTCGGTGTAGATAATTAATACGAGGCATGAAGAAGCCACTTCGCTAAGATAATTTGACGCAAAAAGGTTGAAAATCCCTGATCAAGAGCATCGGAAGTCGCGAAGTACCTCCTAGTTGTTGCGAAGTGGCTTCTTGGGAATTATCTGAAGTATATTTCAAGTTCGCTGGTGATACTTAGTGTTATGCTTTTAGCGAGCTGAGTGAATCTGGATGAACAGGAGTCGAAGTGATTTCATCTCATAACTTTCACCAATTTTATTTCCAGCTTGTTCAACTTACAAGTAAAAGCATTCTCAATATAGTTTTGTAACATGAGTTACATATAAGAAATAAAAGGACTGAAAATTTATTGTAGAATAAAAGTCCCTATAATATCTACAGTATTTCAAGAAAATGACCAGAACAACCAATAACGCAAGAGCTTGTTTTTAGGGTTCCGTAGCCAAATGGCAAAAAACGGAACCCTTATAGATTCGTCATGTCTGTCTGTCTGTCCGTCCGTATGTCACAGCCAATTTTCTCCGAAACTATAAGAACTATGCTGTTGAAACTTGGTAAGTAGATGTATTCCGTGAACCGCATTAAGATTTTCACACAAAAATAAAAAAAAAATCCAAAAAATTTGGGGTGTCAACTGCTGTTCAACATTCCCATACGCGTGGGGTATCTATGGATAGGTCTTCAAAAATGATATTGAAGTTTCTAATATCATTTTTTTCTAAACTGAATCGTTTGTGCGAGAGACACTTCCAAAGTAGTAAAATGTGTGTCCCCTGTAACTTCTAAAATAAGAGAATGAAAACACTAAAAAAATATATGATGTATAATGTACATTACCATTTAAACTTCCAACGAAAATTGGTTTGAACGAGATCTAGTAAGTAGTTTTTTTAATACGTCATAAATCGTAATGGTACGGAAGCCTCCGTGCGCGAGTCCGAGTCGCACTTGGCCGGTTTTTAAACAGTAGTATATTATACATTTTTAGAGATAGATATTATTTTATTATATATTTAGATGGAAGCGGATTCAAAATATTTTTTCTAAATATTGTTTTCTTTTGTACGTAAATTATGTTTATTCTTGTAAAAATCTATTAAGTAGTAGTATAATGGAGAAAAACCGCTGCAAGATATTTAGTGGAGTCGAGAGCGTCGTGTTTATGCACAGCATACAACAATGTTTTAGTTAGGAACAAACTCGCCGACCAAGAAGGTTATTCCGTGCTCCCTGGATGCAAACTATAACAATATTAGCGGGGAATATTAACAATATTGCAAGTCCGGCACGGCATAGCCTGCAGGTGGGAGACTCAACTATGTATATTACAGAAACCATCCCTTTGTACTTTGGAAACTGGACTTTGTAAGTTCTGTTGCAGGCTACACACGAAATTTCAGCACCTAATTTTCTGACTAACTTTGAGAAATATGTTTACGTCTCCTTACGCGATAATGAAATTTACAGCCAACAACTTACGAAAGGTTCGTAGCACGTGACTTTCTGTTCCCATTGTAGAAATAACATGGAATGAGTGTTGATACACACATTGATATGTGAGATTAAATTTTTTTTTGTTGACTTGACGTGACTTAAAAAAAGGAAGAGGGTCTCAATTTAAATCCGTTATGTTTCTTTTTGTTTTATTACGCACAATTCCGCAAATGGCCGGATTGAATAGTTGGTCCTATATTAATTTGGTAGGTTCATTGGCTGAAGATACACCACAAAATTCTTTGAAGACAGTTTTCCTCTCCTAAAAAGTTATCTTAATACTTATTTCTTGTTGTCTCAGCAATATATCGACAAGGGTTATCAATCATTAATGTGTAAGCTTGACACTCGATGTTTCACGTCGCACCTATGATTCATACCCTATACGACAGGGCGCGTCGACGGCTTTTTACGACACCACATATCACATCACATTTTTTGAAATCATAACACGAGCTTCATTTCTGGGTTTCTCTATACGAAAATATTAATAAGTACCTTACAACCGGTAATTTTTCTCCCAAAAGGGAAGACGAGAAGATATATCAAACCGACTTTGATTAATATAAAGGATGTTTGCGCGCCTGTGATATCAACCAGGTGTCTTCGACTAAATTAAATTTCTCTCACCGGAAAGAGCGCGAGAGTTCCTTATACCTACACATCATAACAAACAAAGTTATATTATTACGTCTCAAATTGCCTCCAAATGTTCATATTTGAGAAAAAACTTTATAACGATGCTGTCGGGAGTTATAAGGTTTCCTTTTCATAAATAAATGTAAATGGGAAAATGTTTTTCAATTTTCTTTTATTAGTAGATAGCTATAGGTACCTTGTAATTGTAATATACACATATGTTATTCACGTTTTGCGACCTCATTTTTCGTATTATCAACTGGTAAAATAAAAAGAAGGTTTCACACTTATTTGTATTATACACTGTGTGATATTATGACTATACCAATTAACCCTTCCAGTATCTTCTATAACAGACACAATGCAAATTCTATTGTTCTGTACACCGAGGATCGTTACAGGCTTTGCTGCATTAATGAAGCGGTCGTAGTTGTTCTCCTATATACCTAGTGAAAAACAGTTGCAGTTCAAATCCTTTGCGGTGCTACCGGCGCATTGGTCGATATTTATAATATGGTCTACATAATTGTTTCAAATCTAAGTGTTATTGAGCGTGGATTTGTGTTTATAAAAGCAACCACGATATAGGATAATTTAGGATATATTTACTCAATACCTTTATTGCACTCCATAATTATGTTAGATGTTAAGTACGATATCGCTATAGGTATATACAGGGCATGGCAACTTAACAAAGAAGAGGATGCTATCAATTTAATGAGGACTGACAATTTAAATTCTACATTACATGTTTTCTTAGAGACAAAAGATGGAAAACAAGATAAAATCCCTGCAAGTACAAGTTTAGTTTATACAGTAAATATCACACTTGATATCCCTTAAGACTCAAACACTTATATAACTTGTTATAACCCTGTGGGACTTGTGCCAAAACAACTGCTCCAAACCACCTTCGCCATAATGCGTTTATAATTGATATGAATATCATAATTATCTGGAAACACTACTTGAATTAACACTTACAGAATTTTCTTTAAAACATAGGTAACGTCATTACTTATAGCAATAGACTTGACTAAAATCGTATTTTCACTAGTGTTGTGCCTTAATCATCCTAATGACCCACTTTTAAGAATTCTATTCTCAGAATTAGTACAAAGCGCTGGCCTGATGCAGGCCAGACTTGACTCACCATCGAGAAAATCTCTCAGACATAGGTACAAGTTTCCTCAATATTTTCCTTTACCTTTAAGCAAATTATGCGCGCATTTAATAGTTAATTAATTAATACGCGTGTGACTTGGAAAAATAAAGAGATCTTGGTCTTGTATTCGAACTTAAGATTTTTGACTTGACAGTTCAATTGTTCAGTTCGATTCACTGTGATGTAAATATGAAAAAAAAAGTATCCAAAAGAAGTCTTCATCAAAATAACTTTGCAACTCACATCATAACCGTATATTCAGAATCCGGTATTCCCAGAAGAATAGTCTCGTTTCTATAGATCCCGCGTAGTCCGTAGGTGCCCAAAGTTATTGTTGGTCCGAGAATTATTGTTCTGGCCCACCACTAAATTGTATTAGGACGCTTTTATGTGCGAAACTTCCCACATTCAGAAAAGCATTGTTCTGCCAATTGATGCCGTAGACGCGCGTATTTCACGAATTTTTTGTATTGATTACTATGTCTACCATTGAGATACAAGAAAGTACCAGTTAAGCAGCCATGTCAAATCTGAGTGGCTAACAGACAATTCACTACTTAATTAAACTAGTCGGTTAAGAAGTATAAAATGTTGCATTGAAGTTGTTTCATATTGTTGTTTTACCTTTATTATTTCGTTGTTCGTTCTGATTGAAGTAAGACATTCTGTGTATTTATTTTATAGGTAATAGATGCGCGCCCCGACTTTGACCTGGCTGAATAAAAGAAGGTTTTTTTTTTAAATAAGCTTACTAGCAATGTGGGTCATATATTACTAGTATTTCATCAAAAAAATGAAATTGAAATGCCTAGTATCTATTGCAACGTAACCTTCTGGGTTCAACTATGCACATAAACCATCCAAGGATCTAATCGAATACCTATACAAAAAAAAAATCTTTTGGTGCAGGCATTTAAAAGAAGTTCCGTGTCATACATACTTACAGAAGAATTATAAAAAAAAAACGATTTATTGTTGTAATGATAAGGTGATTAAAACTCACTAGGTGAGTTATGGCGCTTACTCAACAACACATACAGTAACAACTTGTTTAACTTGTCGTTCAGAGTACAAATCGACCTTGTTAGTTTGTAATGGCACGTAGTTACCGTTTTCCAAAGAAACCGAGGTAACGAGCGCTATTTCAGTTGATTAGCCGATTAGTTAGAGCAATTAGAAGTAGAAAAGGAGATAATGTGCGATGATCTTTGATAACGCGCTGGTATATCTTTGTTGTTCGATGGTTTGTCTAGTAAATAGTGTACATGATTACTATCAAATTATAAATAATTCATTAAATGTTACAAACAAAACAACATTATTGTTGGTCATACTGTGACCATATGTGGATTTTGAACCAAGACAAAACAATAATCTGCAAATAATTCTTCACCAAAATTTCAGGATTGCAAAATCAATAAAATAAATGAACTTTCCGAATCAACGGAATTTAATTATATTTAGTTGTTATATTTTGTGGTCAACGCATTTACTCGCACCTTTATGAATTTAGTTCTATTTCAAATACCATATATTAATTAAAAATCCCGAGTTTGAATCTAAGGCACCTCTTACTTTTCGAAGTCTTGGGCGTACTTATAAACGGTTAATTTTATTGTCAGGCGCTTAAACGGTGAAAGTAACTCAGGCATGCGCCTGATAAATTTTATTGACGGCGCGTGAAATCTGCCAACCCTCTGAAGTAGCCTTCTGACAGATTTCACATGGTGGACCCTATCCCACCCGATCTGAGAATAGACCTGTGCCCAGCAGTGGGATAATTTAATGGGTTGATAATGATAATAACTAATGTAGTATCTATTGTTACGGTCCGCGAGGCCGGTACAGGCCTTGCTGAATCAGGAAGGAATCTATACCTACGTAACTAGATGGTCTGGGTAATAAAATATGTGGAGGACGTGAGCAGCTTTATCGAGGGATCCGGGATTTAGGACGCGATAGTATTCCGCACAACTAGATTATCTAGCTGATTCAGCGGCAAAACCATTTTCCTTTCAGTATTCCTGTTATATTAATGATAAATGTGAAATGAAATGTGATTATTCAATTTGGCATAGGTATCTGAAATGTATAACCTCATTACTCTGGTGGTCGTAATGGCGACTGCAAGGGTAAATGTCCTGATTTCAATTTACAAGTAGAGTGAACTATTGTTTTACCTTTCTATTAAATTCTCAGTAGCAGCTCGGAGTTTGGAATTGTGTCTGGTAGTTAGTAGGCTCGCCCTCTATTACATAAGATCTAAATGTACTACCAAACTGTGATAAACCTTCTGAGAATACAGGCGTGATGGCAAGTAGTGTCCAAAAAGAAAATATTATTAAAGTGACACTTCTGAAAACAGGTCTGAAGACCTGAAAACGAATATTTTAGGTGCCTCTAGCAGAGTACGCTCATAAAACGCAAAAGTAACTCTTGGCTTAATTTAGTAACCACAACAACGCGGCAACGTCACCATCACTAAACTGTCGAACTTAATCAACTGTTTAACTGAACTCGATCACATTGGACTAACGTAGGCATCTTTGTCCTAACTGTAACAATTTTACGACAGGATAAACTAGATTGAACTTTGCTATTACTAAACTAAAACTCCAAAGGTCAGTCCCGAAAGGTCGAGTTGATATTATTTTAGGTCACCGACTGGGGTTTAGATTACCTAAAATATTTATTGGGAACAGTAAAATGAAGTCTCTGTGTAGATTTTGGACTGGACAAAAGGTAGTTCAGGTTATAAAGTAATATTAATTAGTTTTTTGATAAATCATTTACGATTCAAGCAGCTCGCCTGTGGAACGCATTGCCTATTAACATAAGACGTGCTCAATCACTACAATCATTCAAAAAGTTGCTGAAAAATTATTATCTATCCCCTATACCCAACAATGCTTAAGTAATGCAAGCAATATTATCATTAACTTATTTCCTTAGCCTATTATATAATACATATATATATACTCTTATATATTATATATTTATATATATATTTATATTTATTACTATATTTTTTGCCTATGTATTGTATTTTATTTTTATTTGTTAGTACGCCTACACTACCCACTGTGTTTTCTTTCTCCCAGTCCATCCAAAGGTTGTCTGGAAGAGATCGCCTTGCGCGATAAGATCGCCCATTGTACATTAACTATCATATTTACTATCTCCTGTAATTGTGTTATTGGTGTGCAATAAAGCGTATATAAATAAATAAATAAATTAATTAATTAATGGGCTTCGTTGAACTTAGTCATGTGCAAACGTTATGTGATAACTATCACACGCTCAACAGTGAAGTGTAGAATATGAGAATATAGCAAGAGCATCGTTTTTAAAACAATAGAAAACTGTTTTTTTGTTAGAATTTAAAAAAAATAAAGTAAAATAGTACATACATCTTGATTCCATTCCAGTGGAACTAAAAAATACAGTTTGAAAATGGAAAAGTACTGTAGTAAAAAAACTATTTATTTCACGTAGTTGAGCACGAGCATTTGCGACGTGAGCGACAACGGCATACCTGTGATTCTTTGGATAAACAAGTTGCGAATAGTTGTGGGGTGCGTCAGATGGCTTCGCAAATAGTTGCGAAACTTTAGCGTCTTACGTTTATACATGTGCTTGTAACGTGTGAGGCAGGGGTCTTTTTAAACGCATCTCGTCACCAACCGAGAACTTTCCATTAGATTTTCCCGAGCATTATTGATAAGTTGTTCGTGGTTCTGTAAAAACTGCTGATCCATCGATCTTAGAAGTAAGGCATCGCCGCGGGCATTTTTATTTTAGGTCGAGCTGTGTTCCGCAGTAGTTTTACCAGGCGTTGGATGATATAGACAGTCTTCTGGCCTCCATGAGGTGCCTGCGGGCGGCTGACTTGAGGAGATCGCTGCTCAGTAGTTAGAGCGTGTATCCTACCACACATCATGGGAGGTCCCAAAGGGTGGTCGTGGGGGTCGTGATCATATCTCCTCCCGCAATAATAGACTTTAAATTGACACAACTCCTCAAGTCAGACAATTTAGAGCCTCTACACGAGCACGCTTTGAATATGACCCCCCCAAAGACCGGCTGGCTGGGCTTGGCTTGGCTTGGCTGCGACCGCGCCTTTATTCCGTGTAACCGCGGAACTTTCAATAAAAGGCAAGGAGATCACCTACCTACGTCTCGAAAAGTTCTTTGAGATGCAAGCCAAACCGCGAGCAGCATCTAGTAATGTATATATCATCACTGTTTTCCCATTTATATTATTACTAAAGTTCCCTTTAATACCAATTTTCCTAAATATTTTCACGTTTCCGAAACCTTGCGAACCTTTTTGCCCTTTCAAATGTAAGTAAAAAAGGGTTTGGGTATTCGATTGAATTTTACGAATTCTTAGAAAGGTGTCCTAAACATTTTTATTAAACTCGTTCTTGAATACCAAGTAAAATACTTAGATTTTTTAGTGATACCTTAAAAATTAGAGCCAGAGAATATTAGACCATTCGTAGCAGTTTGTCTCTAGTCTCTACACGTTTCTAATTGTCTGCTATAAGAGATATGTGTAATCATTAGTACCTACGCATTTACGTGATCAAATATATTCAATAGGATTATTATTTCAATTACTATTATTATGAAATACGGCAAACGTGTTATTAGATATGTTCCGGGTATGCACCCCAAATCTATGTAGGTACGATGATATCCTTTGTTGATATTTAAACTGCCTCGTTAGTCCAGTGGTCACAAGCGCGACTGCTACGCTAGAGGTCTTGGGTTCGATTCCCAGGGCGAGCAAAGTGTAATTGGGGGTTTCTATTAAATTTCCAGTAGCAGCTAGGAGTCTGGATTTGTGCACGGTTCATGGCAATATGCTCGCCCCCTATTACATAGGACCTAAACATACCGGCGAGATGTGGGTGTACATTAGTACGCCTCTGCCTAACCCTTCGGGGAATACAGGCGTGATGGTATGTTATGTTGATAGTATGTTTTTAGTATTTAAGTCAAGATTTTATTGTATAATAGGGCCAGTAAGTTCAGAGAGCAATTCACCATTTCATTACCTACAATCAAACGGCAAAGCCACAACTTAATTTTTTTTTTATTGAAATCACGAGTTTTCTACCGTATAATAATGTTACGCCGAGTAACTAATAGAAAAAACGTGGATAGGCCACGAAGGTTCTAGATCCGTCATAGAAGCACGTCGAAACACAAAAGAATGTACCCGACTGCACCGCGCGCAAATAATAACCGTTCAAGGCCAAGGTCACGGGTCAACGCCCGGAAACAATAGGCGGCTAGGTACCTACACGATTTTTATCGACTAATCGCGACCATTCGACTCTGGAATCTTCATTGCGCGTATAAATACCGGTCGTGAGGGCTCGGCAGAGTAGTCTTGTGTTGGAAGCGAACAAGTGAAGATCGAAGTAATTTAACAAGTGATTAATTGTGCGATATTGTTGAGTATAGTGTACAACTATAGTGACGTTGTGGTGATTTCTGTTTTAGTGTATTTAATTAAAGTTTTTGTTTGTTTATTGGTAAATTGGTTTAGTTAATTTATCCCGAACCCCAGCTCGTAACAATAAGTATCCAACATTTTAATCTTTTCTTCAGCTGAGCTTCCGAAGTACAAAAGATGTTCATTTTTAATGTTATTCTGGTACAAAAATTTAATTAAAACTCGGAATTGGCCGTTTAAGTAATGAAGCGTGGTATCAAATTAATGTCCAAGACTGGTTGGGTAGTAAAATTATCGTTATTTTCGTATTATTACACTGATTAAATCTGAGGCCATACCATCACATTCTATTGCGATCGTTTTGCGATTAAGAGGGAGACATTCCGCAATACATAATGTATTGCGGAATCAACTTTTTGGAACCGTGCAACTAGAGTCATAACGTTTCACAAATGCTAAGGCTTAATTGAAATAAAAACATTTGAACTTGAACTTGAACATTAGCGTTCTCACAATCTAAAAATCATCGCAACAATGCGGTGGTACACACAGGTCAACATATAAAAATCCAGTTTTAGCTGATCTCGCATTGTATACGCTTTCCATACAATAAGAGGCCACCGTAAGCTGGATTTGTATAGTAGTTTCAGTTTATCAAATACAAACGAATTTTTCCTCTTTATAATATTAGTATAGATGGAACACCCTAGTGATCACCGTTAACAATTTCCTAAATACCTAACGCAATTGCAAAATATCACTCACTCATTGATTAAGTCACAATATCTCAAAAACTATAAAGGCCTACAAGCTTGTTTGCCATATAAGCAGAAAATTTTCAAAATTAAATTCTCACGGGATCCGGGCCGGCGACACCGCCCGGGGCACAAACAATTTTCTTATATTTTTTTTATTTTATATGTAGATATAATTGTTTTGATCTAAACGGATAAGCCATTTTTATCTGCAAATGCCTCAGATCAAATAAAAAGTAAAGATGGAACTTTGCGAACAAAGAAGGCCGAGGCCGCGCGGCTCAAACTACGCCATGACGTGGACAACACACAATTACACGCACACATGTATTAGTTTCGGTATAAGTGTGTGCGTGTAATTGTGTATTGTAGACGGCATGGCGTAGTTTTAGCTGGCCTCACTTCTTTGTTCGCAAAGTTCCATCATTACTTTTTATTTGATCTGAGGCAAATGCACCCTACGTAGACCCTACGTGAGCAATTTCACTATAAGTCAACGCGACTTGCATACCTACTTAGGTACCTATTTAAACCTTCGATGAGGAATAATATCTCAGTCAAAATGGATTGCACCCTTGCGAACCAAATTCACGATGTTGACAATGCAGGCGCAATTAGGGTAAAGTAACCAATTGAAAGTATTTATTCATTTAAAATCATGCATCAACTCACCTTCTCGAGGACTTTGCGCCGACTATTTAATAAGCGCAGGCACTGGATGACTTTATATACACACACATTGTTCACAACACAATCACTAACAATTTCGAGGGAATCATTCAAGAGCGTCACAAAGCAAGATTCCTCTATCGACAGGTCTATACACACCGCCTCCCGGACATACACTCGACCAGTCAAAGCACTAACTAATTTTATGTCAACAAGTATCAAAACTACCCGCAAATTGTTGAGAATTAATGCGTTTAGAAATGGCAGAAAATGATAAATTTATAAGTGTTGAAATATCAAATATATGGTGTTATTTTGTTATTTATTTATCTCTTATTTATTTTATGCAATAATTGCCGATACCGCGCTATAGGTATCCCTCTCTTTACCTTGCAACAATATTCTTGAGAAATATTTTTGATATAACAAATTTAATTTCTTTTTTAAACAAAATTTATTTATTTATAATAGCATCACGCGTACATCACAGATGGGTTAGGCAGAGGTATACTGATGTAACCTCAGTTCCGCCATTTTCCAAGTACCAATCCGAACTTCAAGGTGCTATTGAGATTTTTATTGACAGTGTCAACTAAAACACATTTTGCTCGACCTGACGATCGAATTTAGGACTGGACCAATACGACTATTACAATTATGTTCTGTAAAACTTACCCCCGTCAATATTGGAGAATATTGACGGGGGTAAGTTACTACCAATACAACAAAACAGCAAAATACTGCATTGAGAACTAAGCAAACATTCATACCCTGGCCTGGGTACCTCTCGACGATTTATGAGGCCAATGGCTAATTTGGCCCTGAAAACCGCGGGCTGTAAATCGAAGCGGACGGGGGCATTAATCACGAGGTAGAGACGATTTAAGCCCCGCTCCACGATTTAACGCCCGGTCATTGCGAATATCAATGCACAAACTATCGCTACGTTGTATGTATAGACTGCGGTTCACCATTTGGCTTCAATACTTTGTTACTGTCAGAGGTCGAATTTATATATTCATACTAGCTGTCCGCCCGCGGCTTCGCCCGCGTGGAGTATACGTTTATCACTTAGGGGTATGAAAAATAGATAGTAGCCAATTCTCAGACCTAATGAATATGCATATAAAATTTCATAAAAATCGGTCAAGCCGTTTCGCAGGAGTATGGTAGGTAACTAACATTGTGACACGAAAATTTTATATACAAGAAGTTGCGTGGTACCCGCAACCGGCGTTTGTGTATGTCAAGATGTATGAAGGTGGACGTAGTAAAATAAGTACGCAAGATTCGTAGCAAATGGCGTTCTGTAGTTTCTGCCTACCCTTTGGTGAAAAAACGTGATACATGTATGTATAAGTTGCGATCAAAGGTTCCGTCCCTCGGAGGGTAGAAGAATGGTCAGTTTGGCACCAGGCCCCCCTTTCTGCAAGTTTTTTTGTATTCTGCATAAATTCTTTATCCTTTGTATTTCCGTGGATTTAGTAATAAATGAGTCAAAGTATTCTAATAAATTCGAAGACAAAAACAAATTTAAGTATAGTATTTTGTTTGTGGCTAATTAAATCCTTTACGATATTTCTCAAACATTCTTCTTACAACTTCTAGCAAGTGTTCTTTGAGTATGACATTGGCTCTCATCTCAACAACCGGTGCCTGTTCACGGCGAAACCCCAAATTTGTTCTGCGTTCGGGGTGGTCATAACCCGGAATTTCGTCCAACAACTTCAGAGATTTCATAGCTGCTATGTGCTGCATGAACAAAAGTCCTGACGGGTTTTTGTAGCATTTACCTAGAGGTTGTATAGTCACATCTGCGACAAAAAGAAAAACATACCTAAAAAATATACCTAAAATATAACAACTCCTTGTAGAATTCTATGCCTTTGTACGGCACTGGGCGTCTTTTGGCTGATAAAATAATGATTAGCAATGCAATAATGGATATAGGAACTATAAATACATAGTTTATTCGTCATCCGTATTCATTCGCATGGCGTATTAGAAGATATCTGATATGTAAAACTTTCCACACAGTTCAATCATGTAACATAACATCATGCCTGTATTACCCTAAGGATAAGGCAGAGGTGTACTTATATACACTCATAGTTCAGCAATATGTATATGTATAGGTCCCATGTAACACGAGCCAATAAATTTGAGAATTTCATAATCATCGCTTATGATCAATACACTAATTGCACAGTCACAGTATCATGTAACATTTCAACAAAATTAAATAACATAATACTTACTAAGTCCAGCAGCACAGGAGAATAAATCAATATGACAATGGTTAATCATAGGTCTGTAGGTGTAGGAGAGCATGTTCCGCTGCCAAATCTGCGCGCACGCAGGCTGATACGTGTCAGTGCAATAAATGGGACACGAATGGTTGCACGCTTGATGCGCTCCCACTATGCTAAAGTCGTATAAACGGCGGCTCTCATATCTCTCTGTTATTATCTCATTCTTCTGTATATTGCAAAGCTCATCTGCTACTTGGTTGATTTCTAAAAAAAGGATAAACCAAGTTTTGTTTGAGACACGTAAAATAATGGGTGAGTGTATCGATAAAAATATGAATAACATAATAAATATTAGTAAACAGTTCCGTCTTCTCCGTAAGGGCATCAAAGGCACAGACACAGGGCCCCCGACTTCCCCTTTAAGCGGAGGACTTAAAAAAGATTTATAAAAACATTCACTTTTTTTTTCTTTCGAACTCTGCTATTGCCTTAAACGGCCCTGTATTGTAATAACAATACAGAACTCACTAGGCCATTAACGCTTACTTGGCAGTCCACTGGTCATGAACTTATGATAACCATTCTGTACGATTTCTGTATGATTCCTAGTATGGAGAAATGGATAAGCTCACTACTGCTTACCTGCAGAATATTTGCAAAAGAAAATTTAATCGATATCCACCCAGACGAACTAAGTCGCCCACAGCCAGAAAAGTACTTTTCACCTATTTTCAATAAAAACAACTTCATTTACAGTTACATCTAACCGACGTACGCAAGACTCATAAAGTTTGACTCCCCCACCCCAAATATCGGTTTCAATTTGACTTTATATGAAAATCTCGACATAAACCCTGCCACCAATTTCGTTTCTGTCTCCAAATCGAATTGAATACTAACTCGTTTATCACAAAAAATGAATTGTTAAAATATCAAGCGAACCAACGAATTCTTCCAGCTCACACGCCTTCTTCTTCATGAAACATATATTTTTATATTTCATTATAATTTGAGTGCCGTCCTTTAACTCCGCCATTCCACAAACGTCGTCAAACACATTAGCGCATATTATGTCGTCACAATTTTCTCCTAATGCTGAGATTATCAACAACACTGAAAATAAGAAAAGAAATATCCTTGTTTGCTTCTTTTGTTCCTTATTCCCTCATTCCTGATACTGTATCGTTGTCGTTACATTATTTCCTTTTCATTTACGTTATCCTTGCATAATAATTATTTATATAATCTTATCAAAAAAAGAAAAGAGACACACTATGAATTTTTTTGCGGTAAGAGTACCAGGGATGCATGCTAATATAAGATTATATTTTTCATTAAATTTTACGTGCGCTACTGGCTGCTAACCTAGTAGAGAAGATTTGCGTTATGAATCTTTTAGAATCAACCTTTACTACTATTTGTTCTAGCAGAAAAAGGGGACCTAACCTTCGTGTAAAACAAAAGAATTTAGAGATATAATTCATGGTTGGATTTAAAAATTCGTGACGCAAAATCCAAATCTGAAATTGTATTTACTTACTCATCACAACATATGAAATTATCATTTTTCAAATTCATTTGAAATTATTGTTATTTTTGTTCAATGTTAACTTAAGCTATTGGAGTACATACAGTCACGATTGTATGAACGTGGCTCCGAGCTACCGTGTTATTGGAATTACTTTTTAATGTTCGCAAGAGATTTACTTACGTTAAAAATTTAATTAAAATCGCAGTCCGTCAGCCTGATAACACATTTATCTTGGGGATGGGAATTTTGGGGACACGATTTCGAGTCGTTAGGGCGTTCGTATTTATTTTGAGGGTAGGATATTATTCTTTGGTATGGAGTGGATCGCATGGGACAAGGACATACTGATTTATGGTTGGACGTTAACTTTGGAGGCCGGGATATTAGCGGAGAGTGATGGTCGCATTGCTGGCGTTGTCGCCGATCGCGTCCTAAACGACCTTGCTCACTAATTCTCACCAGTTGTTAGACTCGAAAATATTAATATCATAAGCATATTTTTAGTTCTCTGAATTAAACTAATAAAGCATTTTTTTTGGAAATAGAAATAATAAGAACGTTTGTGGTTAGGCAGGTCTTAGACTATTTTCCTGTTCAGGGCGCGCATAATACAGTATAATCCCTATTTAAAATAGCGCAATCCCTTTCTACAACCTAAAAATGATCGCGTTTCGTTCGGCTACGAGTGATATGATAGGCAAAATCGATTGATGCTGATAATTTTCAATGAAAATACATAAATGATAAAAACTTTAAACAATAAGTATTATGGTTTATTATCGTTCTAGCTATTTCTGACGTCACTTTATATATTCCCGTTCCAGTGAAATGAAGCGGTCCATAATTTATGACATTTAAAATTAAAATATTTTCCGAGCTCTCTCTACAAACCGTAACTTACACTTGAAATGCGTTTTTAACACTCTTTTTAACAAGATTTAATAAAAAAGCTTGCGTTGCTCCGAAGATAAAAAGAATAAAGATAGTATGCATATGAGATTGAAGTTGCTACCCATAGAACTAAAGTTATGACTTTTATTACACAACCTTATTCTAATAATTTTTTAAATTTCATTTTCTACGTAAGTTTTTTTTATACGAGTATTATTACACTGAGGCCTATGAAATCCTACAATCACGCCTATGTTCCCCGAAAGGCTATCAGGCCATCGGTTCTGACAATGCTTTAAATATGTTTTTATAATGTAGAAATCCTTTATCTGAACACTAGAAACTTGTGAAAATTATGAATAATTCATTGATTAGGTAAGTATTATTTGTTTAATTTTTGTAGCATTACTTAACAAAAATAACACTAAAGCCACAATGATCCGGGTTTCTATAAAATATGCTCACATGATGACAAATTTGATATTTTGTTTGAGAAATAAAAGAAAAATTTAGTCACGACGATAAGATGTGTACAGCAACGTGAAATAAGAGTAAGCAGTTGTGAGGATCTGAAACAAATAAAATAACATTCATATTAATAAACTTTAGTGTTGGAACAGGATTATATTCACCTAATATTAAAAAGGGAAAAGATTTGTATTTTTTAACTAATTAACTAAAAAACTACTAGAACTTAAAAAAAATTGTAAAAACCGAACTCAATGACGTCCGATGTTATTTATAACAGCACGCCTCTAGCGTTTCAGAGCCTCACATTTTTTTATACGTTTCATCAACATTACACATTAAATTGAAAAAGAGAGTGACAGCGCTCTATAGATGAAATAGCGCTATCCCTGTCTTTTATCCTGGTTCAGCACGCTACAAAGAACGGACAAATCCATAGATCGGATTTGTCCGAAATATAATATTCTGTTTGGTATGGGCCAGTGTCACTACGATAGTACACACTATTTTATTGTGATGTTTTTGTGGTAACAAAAACCTTCAAAGCAAATACTCACTGAGCTATATGTAATCATTGTGATAGATCGGAATTTGAGCGCTGTGAAGTACAAAGGCCTCTGGGACCTGCAAACAAAAGTCTCTTCAACATTCGCAACTTTATTCACACAGTAAACCACACTCGTTTCCTGTTAGCGGATATTTGAGCTCTGCGTATAAAATGCCACGTAACAAAGGCATCAATCTACGTAAATATATGTAGGTACTTCAGTATTCTAGCTCTGAATTAAGTAGCTACGTACCACATTGCTCAAGAGGTGAGCGTCGTTTGCTTACAATTAATTACTTCAGTACGCGTGTCATTTATGAGTAAAACACGAGATGAAACTGTCAAGTAACTGTGTTCTACGAACGGAGTAGCTTACTGAGTCATTACGTTAATAAGTAAATAGGGCTACTTGCAAAATAAATTCAAAAAGTACCTTTGGAGCACGACGAGCATTGCACGCCGACATCTTGTGTTGCTTTTATACCACCCGCTTTCATACACAGCGTCGGCTACACCTATGCTCTGGAACGTTCATTGAAAAACACACAAAAAATATTTCCACGTCTGATGCAGTTTGCATTTTTAAACAAATTTTCTTTGAGTGTGCACGAAAAAGTTGGCGGTGTTTTTGTGACTCAATTTCCGTATCACTACCGTGTTTGGTATATATTTAATGTTATTTAGAATTTGAATTAACCTGTTATCATTCTCTTGTGGTATTTATTACGCTTGCATTTCAATATTATATCTCGTTATTTCAGAAAATAAAATGTATATGTAATCTATTGACTAGACTGCAACAAGACAAGTTTCGAGTTTTTGCCGAAAACTTCGTCCATCCACAGTCGCTTGTCACATAGTGTGCGCCAGCTCGTATGGTTATATTTCTATTCACTTAGTTTGTGTAGGTCAGTGGGTGCTAACTGCTACTGCTTACCGCCCTGTAGATATCGTCTGCATACCAGCAGACTATCCCCATTTGTGTCAACGCCGCTCCAAGATAGAATTTATTACTCATTTCCATCCACGAATCTAGAAACTGCAAAAGAAAAAATTAAAACTTACCTTTATGTTTTTGAATGTCAATATTCTATACATTCAATACCATCAGTAGATAAATTAGGTACACCAGAGGTGGAGGATCGGTCCTATGTAATCGAGAGCGAGTCTATTGCAATTAACCAAGCACAAATTTAAATTGCAAGCTCCTACTACGATTTAATTGAAAGACTTTCGCTTGACGTAAGAATCACACGCAGTACCTTATCTTCTAGACGAACAGTGACCATTAGATCAATGAAGCAGTTTGAAATGGTACTTACTACAATAGTGAACATAACACAGCAAATGTTTACGGAACTGAGTAACACGTTGATAAGGTTCACTACTGAGAAGGCGTCCTCCAAATCGTTGATGTAGCTGCAATTTAACAGAAATCACACATTTTAAAAATCACGCTTGAACTAAACACTGTAAGTATTGATCTTTATGCAGCAAGATAAATCTAGCCCCGTAGATGGATGATAGATAGTCGACGCAGCCGTTACACACTCAGTCTAAATCGCGACCCGTGATTGGATATGATCAGTGATCTCAATCCAGATTGACTGTGTAATGTGTTGGATTGACGGATCGCGACATCGATCACAAATTATCTAGATTTTTACAATCAATGATCTCGAACCATTGATCGCGACCCCGATTGAGCGTGTAATGTGGAATACTGTCAATTTACATCGGTCAGCGTCCGTCAATATATTGCGATCCACGATCTTGGTAGGATATTCTATTTTAATACCCACGCAGGTAGACTGTGCAAGAAGCTGCGCACGACCTGGCTGAGTGAAGACCATTCGTTTCTCAAATCGCTTTAAGACTTATCTTAATCTATCTGAGTTATCTACCTTCTACTTTAATTTAGCAATGGATAAAAAACTAAATACCTGATAAGCCTCTGATGTATTTTGACAACAGCGACAATATCGGTGTAGCAGTCATTGTATTCAGCATCAGATGTAGGTTCCTGACTGTTGTTACCCAGGTGACGTATCTGATCCTGTAGCTGACGCAACAGCATGCTGATGTGGCTGGCCATCGTCATAAACAGGAGGTCGGAACCCAGCATACAGCACACAGAAATGCAACCTAGAAGAAAAAGGAGTTTTTATGATAGTCTTTTTATAAGTTATGGTGGTGGTAACCTCATTAGTGATCTTGAGAATGGATTGATTTGTGATTAATTAGAGACCTGGACGGATTTCTAGGTCCAGCATATTATAATTTGGTTCTCCTGTTAGTATGAACTTGTGCCCGGTTAATGGCAACAGGCTCAGTCCAGTATTATATGATTTGAATGGGGCCTGAAATCATAAATGACTGGCAAACTGTCATACATCCATATGCTATATTTCTGGCTACCTCCCGCGCTTTAAAAGCGTGTACCTATGTATTATTTCGAGGTGAACCGTCCAACCTGGTTCAAATACCATAACATATTTTAGTTTAAAGGTACTTCAAGAAATACAAACCTGAGCACGTTTCAAAAATATATACCAAGACGTGAATGGCGGGCTTGGTTTTATCAAAAGGATAAGCCATCTGCCACACGTAGCCCAGACCTGAAGGAATGCCACGTATTTTGCGGTACACGAGCACTGCGATCGGTGTCAGGTTGTACAGCCACACTCCCAAGACATTCCAAAAGGCATACACTGAAAGAGACGCAATTATCATTAAAAAAAACAACATAACAGACTCGCCCCCTATTACATGGGACCTAATATATACCGGTGAATTGGGTACGTACATAGGTAGACGTACAAGGCGTGATGATTTGTTATGTTATGTAAAAACATAACACAACATAGGTATGCCTGAAGGGTGCAGGAGTAGGTATATACTGCTACACACCTATAGGTCGCTAATATGTTTAGCTCCTAATAGAGGGGTAGTCTACAGTACTTAAATACAAAAATACCCGAATAACAGATTGTCCGATCTACATTCGTACGGTAAATGTGAAGCGGGGCTCAATTCCTCCCTCAGTCCCCTTCCGTCTCCTTCTGTCCTTTCCCTCCCTTTTTCGTAATAGGCTCTGCAACGCATCATGACATGATGACGTGACAAACATGAGTGGCGATGACTACTTATCATCACTTGGCTCACCAGCTCGTTTCCGGAGATAACCCATATAAAAAACTGAGAATCGAACCCAACAAAGTTCATTCCTTTGTCATGGAAAACCGAACAATGAGTCACTGAATAGATAACGTTGTTAGTGATCCAAGCTACGTTCTATTAAAATGTAGACAAATTTCTCATAAACTTTTATTACATATAACGTTCCTACGCAGTGAAATTCTTTTATCTTTTTCTCCGTCAGCTGCCCCGATTTTCGCTTTACTTTACCGCAGAATTTTTAAGAAGTAGCATTTTCTTTCTGGTTTTAATTCTTTTAATATTCTGAAGTTATATTTAAGAAATCATGAATAAAATGGCTGGGTATTATAGGTACGTAGGTTTGAAGTGCTGTTATCTGTCTTTTTGTCATTATAGTTCCAACGCAAATTCGTTTGCTATTTTTAAAATATTTTTTTACTATCTTACTATTATTTGTCTAGTGTTCGTAAGGACGACTACTGAACTAGAGATGTTGGGTTCGATTCCCAGTTTGAGCAATATGTATTTGGGTTTTCTATGAAATTCTCAGTAGCTCAATTCAGACTAATTGGTGAAATTAAACAATAAATAAAAAGTATATTCAAATGTAGGTTCTATTCGTCTTATCAGACTTACAAATCTGTCTATGTTTCAGCGCTGATAAACTGTTGCGTTTCATCTCGGCAGCCTCCTTGTCTTTGATTGAAACCGGCCATATCTCCGCCAACTCACCCACCAGTTGCCTGAACGTGTGCCTCTTGTACCAAATGGTTAGCAATTTGCCAAAACCTGAAATTCAAATGATACAAGTATGTCTCTAAAGTATCTATATAGCCTCGTTTGTCTAGTGGTCGCAAGCTCGCCTACTACGCTAGAGGTCTCGGGATTGATACTCAAACAGGGTGAAGTTTAGCTCGGAGTTTTATTTATTTATTCCACACACTATCTTTGCAGGATAACCCCAATACAATAGTGGTTTGCAAACCTACACTTTATAATAATACAAACTAATACAAAGCAATTACATAAAGAATAATAATATTTAAATATAACTAACAAAATTCAACAAAACCCTTGCGAATTCACTCAGATTGCACAAAAATATGTCTATTCTCTCATGCACTTCGTTTAATACACATATTGTGCGGGTGAGGGGTGTTTTTGACAGCAAGTTGGTTCTGGCAACAGGCACTGCCAGCAGTGGCGGCCGCCGCCGCCTCCATACGTACTGGTCTGGCACGCACAGCTTCAGGTGACGCAGTACACTCGGGTTATGAGCTACTCCATAGTGTGTTAGTATTTTTCCACTATTACTATTTACACGGAAACTAAACATATCAGCGTACTGTGGGCGTACATTACTATGCCTCTGCCTAACCTAATCGACACTACTATAATAATAATAAAATGAGCTGTTTTTACATTGATTGATAACTACAAAAATACTAAAATAGTATAACTTATGCAATCGATTAAATAGCTTCAGGGGCGACCTGGCCTAGTGCTAGGAATTTTTAGAAGTTTAGTGGAAATAACAGGCTTTCTAACCATTATGATAATTCATTTTAATATAAGTAACTATGTAAGATATGTGATTTATTTCATACAGTATATGAAAGTATAATAAAACCTCCCGTTTCTTACCACTGACGTTCCATTTTTAGAACATTAGACATTTAAGACAGTATTTAAACGCATATATTTCGACTTCCACGGTCATTTTAATAGGCTACCGCTGCTAGACGAATGACGTGGCAGAATGGAATAACGTGATACTAAGATACGAAATATTCAAAATAGCTATAACTAAAACATTCCGTATTTGCATAACGCTTCAAACGTCCTGATTTCACGACGGTCATCAACCCTTTACACTGCAAATATTACTAACTTATTCCGTCTGACTCTGAGCTCTCGTCTCTCTAACTAAGGCTGTTAGTGAGTGTACGATTCAAATGAAGTATGAATAAGGCAAAAAGGACCACAGCATCCGATAGTTATTGTGGTCCTTTTGACTTTTTGCTGAAATAAGTATCTACTAATGCATCATAATGCATGCATCAAGCAACCTATTGATAGGTAGGGCGTCGAACTTGCGATCATGTGGTTGGCGGTTCAAAACCCACCCATTGCACTACCGGCGTGAACCCACTCGTAATACCAGCATTTGGCTTAGTACGAGGGGTTAACAAGAATACTAGTAATGTGCGAACCACATTTCAAAACAAACGTCTCATTTTTTAGGGTTCCGTAGCCAAATGGCAAAAAACGGAACCCTTATAGATTCGTCATGTCCGTCTGTCTGTCTGTCTGTCTGTCCGATCGTGTCACAGCCTTTTTTTTCGAAACTATAAGAACTATGCTGTTGAAACTTGGTAAGCAGATGTATTCTATAAACCGCATTAAGATTTCCACACAAAAATAGAAAAAAAAACAATAAACTTTGGGGGTTCCCCATACTTGGAACTGAAACTCAAAACTGAAACTCGGGTGTGTCCCCCCCCCCCGTAACTTCTAAAATAAGAGAACAATAAAACTAAAAAAATATATGATGTACATTACCATGTAAACTCCCACCGAAAATTGGTTTGGACGAGATCTAGTAAATAGTTTTTTTTTAATTCGTCATAAACTGAATATTTTGCGCGAGAGACACTTCCAAAGTGGTAAAATGTGTGTGTCCCCCCCTGTAACTTCTAAAATAAGAGGACGATAAAACTAAAAAAAATATATGATGTAGATTACCATGTAAACTCCCACCGAAAATTGGTTTGGACGAGATCTAGTAAATAGATATTTTTATAACGTCATAAATCGTAATGATACGGAACCCTCCGTGCGCGAGTCCGACTCGCACTTGGTCGGTTTTTATAGCTTACTAGCAAGTAAGCTATAAAAAATTAAACGTTTGTTTTATTTACGAGGGCTATTATTGTCGGCTATAATTTCACCGAAAACTAGTGGTCGTAATCGTAATCACAATATCTCTGCATTATTTCGAGGATTTCACATTAATATATGCGGATTACGCGGTTCACGTCCTATAGAATATATATAGAATATACTCACTCATAGTGTCGTAACCAGCGATGTGTAAATAACTACCGACAAATTCCTCTATAGACGCGGTATTAATCATCTGGCCGGCCACATACGCTATCTCACCAGCCAGCATCAAAACTAACAAGGAGGACGATACAATTAACGACATATAGATCGTTAGCTTGTCATATAATGTCTTTGGTATTTCATCTATAAATGAAAGCCCTATCCGCCGAATACAAAAATTACAAAGTCTCAACGTTTCATGAATCTCCTTCCGAGCTTCATTTTTGTCTACTCGCGACATTTTGAAAGCGTATCAATATGAAATCATACAGAATACTGTGACATTTACAAAATAAAATAACTTTTATATTTATTACGCTATTCAATTATTAACAAAGTAAGTATAACTGTTACAAAAATCTCCGCAACGAAAGCGTACATTAGCGACCTTCAAAGTTTGTAATAACCGAGTAGAAGGTTCCTTGGAAAGTTTTTCCGTCACTCCCAAATCTCAATCTTCGAAACATTTTTATTTCTCATAAACTTTTCCTCATTTACTTTCGTAAAGTAATTTCAGATATAAATTATTCCATTACCATGGTTCATTAATTATTAAACAATATATATATATAATAATACAGCTATAAGAAATATGTCTTGTTGAAATAGTAGGCAAGTCCTAACTAAATACTACATCTAAATATATGTATATTAAATAGTCTATTTTTTTTTGTTATTAGTGGCATGCTACTTATTGATCCTAATATAATGACAGTTACAGTTTATAAATACGCTAAACCAAATATATGAAATAAGGCCACTGCAGTGTAACAAACGAATTACCATTTCAGTGTTACAGTCTGCTTGATTCCTGACTTAATTATTCCAATTTCGCCGCAAACGATGTCAACTGCAATCATTGAATTCATCATGTGCAATGGTGACCAACGTACTGGATCTACATTGGTATACTATTCAAGTAGGAGTCCTTGCAACATCGAGGATCATCATACACTGGTTTCATCGAGATTAAAACGTGACTATGAAACAGTTTAATTAGTATGGAACACGCATGCTAAATCTACTTTAACTTTCATTGTACCAATGAAACAGTCGTAAAATATCTTAATAGCCTCTTATGTCTAAGACTAAAGTTGAATAATAGAAATTATTTCTTCTGGTTCCAATTAAGTTAGTAGAGATAATGTCACTCAAGGAACGACGAATGAGATAATAACTTCAAAGATATCTTAATTTCGAACAAAGCGCTCGAATATCGCGGTTCCTTATACGCATTGCGGGAAATGAAATGAATGTATATGAAGGCTATTTACAAGTAATACTCATAACCATTACACGGGACACAAACAGAACATTTTCTCAGCAAAGATCTCTTAGATTGACACATTTAAGTCAAACGACGGTTGACATAAAAAATACTTAAATATTTTGCAGCATGTCGTAACCGGAGAAGGAGTTATCTTAAGCGTTGATAAGTTGTAATGTATTTCAAGCTGTAAACTATTCACGAGTCCCACATACATTATTAGTTACAAGAGATAACACCTCGCGTCTCAACGTCGGACGCCCAACTGAAATTGCATTTCGCACACATCGCTATAGCTAAAGGCAACTCGTGAGCACACCATCCTCCTTTGAGGTAAACTAAGTTTGGATATTAATAAAGTTGTGGCCCAAACAGACACCTTCCTAATAATAATGGGATACATCAAATATACTTCAAAGTAACAGACGAATACGTAACTTTGTAATTAAATCGAGAACCACAAACAAATTAAAATTAAATGTCCCTTAAGTAACTTAGAAAGAACATGTATTAGTAATCACCCCTATAAAGTCCCTACCCAATATTTACAACAAAGTTTAACAACTATAAATTGGTTGACAACCTATTTACACTAGGTACATATCGGTTCTGAAGCTTGTATAGGTTCAGAATACAAACAAACTATCGACCCCAAATTCTAGTGAAGCACAGTGGCTCACCTGTCCCCGGGATTATTCGAGTCCCGCGTTTAGCTGGCTTTGCGGGATTAGGGAACGACGCGGGATCTCGCGGGTGTAAGTAGCCGGATGCCCGTTTATCCACTGACAGATCTTTACTTTGTTTTACTTTTCAAGTCACGAAACGCGAGACTGCTCCCAAGGTGACCCTTGTAGTACAACGGTACATTTGTAACTTTGCCCAAAATTTCAGAGTTACGAAGCAAATTGTTTAATTTTGTGGATTAAGACATCACTATGAGTTTCGTGCCAGTGCTGCCACATTGAACTGGGTTGTTGTTGTTGTATTATGAAAAATTTAATATTCATAATTAATTATTATATATTCAGAAGTAAAACCTATTCAAATTCAACTTTTACACGATGGCTTCCAATAAAAGTAACTCTGTCTGTTGGCTGTTTTTTACGTTTCCACACTAAAACCGCTGAACTAATTCTGCTGCATTTAAACAAAGAAATACATTGGATCTTGAAGGTCATAGACTTCCTAGTGTCTCAAAATGTCTTTTGGGTTGCGAATGAAATAGCGAGAAACAGCTAGTTTGTAAATTAAACAAAACATTTTATATGCAACTAGCTGTGCGTTACAATAATCGATATATGCTAGTAGAGATTACAGAGGACGAACACATAAATATTCATCTACCTATATATTAGATAACATATCCAGGTCCAAAAATTATGTCCAATATAAACATATTCACAATGTTTTCCGTTCGCCAGCACGACACTGAAATCCAATTACACATCACATGAGTATTACTTGGGGAGTCTCATTGGCTTTGCACTTGTAACCAGCCAGTGACGCAGGAAAAATGTAAGGGCTCCGTACGGCTTATCTCTTTACGAGACCGGCGCGGACGCCTACGAGACATTTCAAAGGATTACACTACTTCTGTGCAGCGTAGAGATTTTATTTTTAAATGTTAGTAAAATCCCGTCCGAGGAATTGGGTGACAATTTGTATTGTTAAGACATATAAATGTAAAAGCAGGAACCATTTTGTTATATCGAAACATAGTTTTTTTACTTTAAAAAAATATATAAAGAGGCTCTCCACTACAGTGTCAGCCGTAACGGTTCTGAAACATCGATTCGGGATTTCACAATAATATGATAATATGTAATATTCTTTTATATAAAAAATAACGCTCCTACCACCTCAACCTCACCATACACTATCGTGGCTCACAAGTGTCGAGACCAAATTGATACCACATGTAATTACACTCTCCTTCATAAAGCTCAAAGTGTCAAATACCTAGGAGTGACTATAGATTGTAACCTAAGATTCCAGGAGCACATTCATAATCTCAACGGTAGACTGCGCAAGCTGATATATGTCTTCAAGACCCTTAGACATGTGGCAGATGAAAAGCTGAAAAAGTCAGTATACCTTGTTCTTGTACAGTCACTGCTAACTTACTGCGTAACCTCATGGGGAGGGGCTCCAAAATCTTCAATGATTGAGGTGGAAAGAGCTCAAAGAGCTATCCTTAAGGTCTCATACTTCCTACCCTATCGGTTTCCAACAGCTCTTTTATACAAAAAATCAAAAGTCCTCACAGTGCGTCAATTGTATATACTGCAGACCGTGCTGAGACAACACACACTCTTGACCTTTAAACCCCCAGCGGAGAGTAGAAGGCGTTTTAATCCAGTGGACTGCTTAACGTCTAAATACTCCACTATGTTCTCGAAGAGATTCTTTTGCCACATAGGAGGTTTCTTATATAACAAACTCAATCGAAAGTTATCCATATACAGCCTCACTAAAAATATGTGTAAAAAGAAAACCACCGACTGGCTTCTAGAACAGAACTACGAAGAAACAGAAAAACTTTTAACCACTCTGGTGTAAGGCTTATACAAAACACATAGGTACCTCTTCACATACACTACCCACGCCAACTTTTAAGTACACTCTTCACATAACCACACACACAACCCACACATTCACTCTTTGTCTTATCTTACTGCATTTTTGTATATTAATAAGAGATACATTGAATTATTGTAACATTGCCGACGGGGTTGAGACCTGGTGTCCTGAAATACAGGCTAACCGCCTAGTTTAGGCACCAGTCTCCCACAATATAAGTAAATTTACCAATTACTATGTATTCATACTAAAATTGTACTATGTTGTGGTGAGAAATAAATCATTTTTATTTTATTTATTTATTTATTATTTATTCGCGAAAGCATCAGAAATCAGGGTGACCTGTTACTGTGTCAAATTGAAACATATTTTCTGAGTAATATTCGACTACCCTAATGACGTCAGGTATGGCTGCGAGATCGTACTGCATTGTCAGTTATAAAAGCAATCTATTTATAATTAAACCACGTAATAGTAATAGCCTCTAAACAATGGTTAATGTTGCATTCATGTGGCTTAAGTTAAATTAACCACCAGACTATCCCTAATCAACATTGGTAAATAAGCGACGTACCTATGTAAGACAAATTTTAGATTTAATTGTTTTTTTTTTAAATTGTTCGACCGTTTTCGATAGTTATTTGAATCAGGTGGTCACCTGAGAAACGAAAAAAAAATCCAAATCGTTTCAGGCGTCTTCAAGTAATCGGTGAACATACATAAAAGAAGATGTCGACAAATTGAGAACCTCCACCTTTTTTAAGTCGGATAATAAAGACAACATGTATTACAAAGTCCATCGCATGTTCATAAAATTAAATAATATTATATACAAAGCTATAAGTAACCCACTAAACTATTAATTTAATTGATTTCAATCTACATTTTTATAATTTACCAAACTACAATAATAGATATAATAATATTGAATAAGTACAACAAAAGATACGTATTCCTTTTTCGTGAGTGAATAAATAAATATAATTATATTTATTTTCGCTTGCAGAAAATAATACAATGTTCCAAAAAGCGGTATAGCTGACATCTGTCAAACGCAGGGGCGAAATAAAGAACCACGGATAACAATAAGCGCCAGCATAAAAAAATGACATCTGTCTGTCTGTACATAGGTACTCTGGTAATGTATTTATATATGCCAGTCGTTATCGTTACCGTCTGAAATTGCACTTAGCACGAATTTCAGTAGCATCTGCAGCGCACAGCGAGTGACCATTAGGGAAGATCCGAAGATATCTTAAGAGGCCGGCGGACGAAGCCGACAACTCCGATACGCGGCGAGTGTAAAAATCGTCTTGAATATTGCTCTCTCCGTCGAAATAATGTGGGCGTAGCCGGAACATTCATACCTAGCGACTTATAGGCATCTCAGCGTTTGGAACCGAGAATTTAATTTTCTTATTTTTGTAATAATTTATGACATGTTCAATAAATGTGATACATTTGAAATTTTTTTTGATAAGATGGTAGACAATATCAAGAATAGGAATGCATTTTTAAGAAATTCCTCTACGAGCCTCAGGTCGCCAGTTATCTCATACCTACCTACCCACTTCCTACGTACGTTCCGCAGTTTTCAAATTTAACGATTAGGCAGGTACCTACTATGTGCCTTGTCAGTGCCCACCGGTGTTATTCGTGTTCATCACGTTTTTCTCACACCCGTGGGAATTTCCCAGAATAGCATCAATGCGATCTGGGAAATTCCCACGCCAATAGGCTTTTTTTATCGAACACATTAACAACGTCTGCTACTTACATACATACATACAAACATACACTCACACCTTTTTCCCATAGGGGTAGGCAGAAACTACAGAACGGCATCTGCTACGATTCTTGCATACTTCTTTTGCTTCGCCCACATTCATACATCTACCTACATCTATTTATTTTTATTAGTTTTGTCTCGTGTTGTGACAAAGCATAAACTTTCTTTCTTTCTTTCCGACTACCTCATTAGGTTAGTGGTCCTGAGCGCGACTGCTATGCTTGAGCTCCTGGGTACGATCCCCTGGTCGAGCAGTTTTATTGGGTTTTCTATGAAATACTCAGTAGCAACTCGGAGTCTGGATTTGTGCCCGGTTAATTGCAATAGGCTCGCCCCCTGTTACTTGGAACCTAAACATACCAGCGAAGTGTGGGTGAACATAAGTACACCTCTGCGTAATCCTTCGGGGAATACAGGCGTGATGGTATAGTTCTTTATTTCTTACTATTTTAGAAAAGAAATATGCTCCATAGATTTCATGACCAAAGATTATAGACCAGACGTCCACTCCAGCCGGATATAATGCCACCTGTATCTATTCTTTGTTAGCCACGGTAAAGTGGGTACCTACGTAGGTAAATAAATGTATATGGATGCCAATTGAATGGTTTTCCGGAGTGCTAATTAAAAATTACATTAATTAAAAAAAATTGTAAATTGACACCCATATGACCCATATCAATTTCTTTATATAAATAATGTCCGTTGGATTACAAAATTATTGTCATTTTCGGAATCAGCACTCTGGTAAACCTTGGTAGTGACACCCATATCAATTTATTCAGAAAAATGATGTCCGCCATCTTGGATTTCATAATTAATGTCATTTTCGTAATTTGCAACCCGATAAACCTTGAAATTGCCACCCATATCAATTTATTCAGAAAAATAATGTCCGCCATCTTGGATTTCAAAGTTAATGTCATTTTCGTAATTTGCAACCCGATAAACCTTGAAATTGCCACCCATATCAATTTATTCAGAAAAATAATGTCCGCCATCTTGGATTTCAAAATTAACGTCATTTTCGTAATTTGCAACCCGATAAACCTTGAAATTGACACCCATATCAATTTATTCAGAAAAATAATGTCCACCATCTTGGATTTCAAAATTAATGTCATTTTCGTAATTTGCATCCCGATAAACGTCGAAATTGACACCCATATCAATTTATTCAGAAAAATAATGTCCGCCATCTTGGATTTTAAATTAATGTCATTTTCGTAATTTGCAACCCGATAAACCTTGAAATTGACACCCATATCAATTTATTCAGAAAAATAATGTCCACCATCTTGGATTTCAAAATAAATGTCATTTTCGTCATTTGCATCCCGATAAACCTCGAAATTGACACCCATATCAATTTCTCTATATAAATATTGTCCGCCATCTTGGATTACAAAATTACTGCCACTTTCATAAATAGCACCCCAAGATACTTCAAAATCAACACCCATATCAATTTATTTAAGTAATGTCCGCCATCTTACATATCCAGTATAACCTGACCTTGCATTGTATAGACTTTCCGTCCAATAAGCGGTCAGCTTGTACTGGTGATTCAGGTATAGCTTGTTATACATATGCAGGATAACCTGACCTCGAATTGTATAGACTTTCCGTACAATAAGCGGTCAGCTTCTACTGGTGCTTTAGATATAGCTTGTTATACATATCCAGTATAAGTTGACCTCGCTTTGTATAGACTTTCGTACAATAAGGGGTCAGCTTACTTATAAGGTCAGGTAACCGTCATAAATAATCGATTTAAAAACAAACACGTCGCATTCGTACAAGATACAATGAAACACCGACTGTAGGTAGATTTAAAAGCGATCGCGCACGACGGCCGGCAGGAGGCCACACCCCTCGCTTAGAACGCATGAGATAGCATTACTTTGCTTCAATATTTGATCGAAATTGCGTCGCGTGCCGTAAATCGTTCATTAATGAATGAAAAGTTATTATTATTCAAATTTCCTGATGTTATTCTGAAAATTGATAATATAAGCTAGGTTCCACGAATTAGAACCGTGTAAATATTGTTGTTTTTAATATTGAATAAGAGACCGGAAAACCAGTCGAAACTTCGTCAAAAAATCAAGAATTACATTCTCTTACATTTATTTCCAGTGAAGTATTTTGGAGGTAATCAAAATCTGTACACCTAGATTAATGGCACCCGAATCCGAATAATACATTAATTTAATAAAATTATCTAAGATTTTCGAATTATGTTCGAATTACGTTTGTATGGGCAATTCGACGTCCGCCGGACCCTTAATAAGGACGCGCGCCAGCCGGGCGAACCAAAACCGCTACGTAGTGCTGCAAGCGCTTAATTAAATATGTTAACCACCTATATTCAAGAGCATTCTACAGAAACTTATACTTTTGCGTTAATTGTTACTTTTTGGAATTTAATACCAGTTGTAAGAACCTACTTAGGTACCTTTTTTATTTAGTTGTGCCGAAAATTCTCATGGTTTTATTTCGTTGTGCCGAAAATTGTCATGGACCGTCTGCCACCTGGGTAGGTGGGAAGATATGTAGGACTCTTAACGACTGAAAACCGCACTTGCCTTACCTTGCCCTACAGTCATGGCCATGGAGTCACTGGGCCTTTAAGGGGGAGGCCATCTCAGGCGCACGTCTGGGAAATACGCGCTCTGCCACTGGGATCTATTTACTACTAAAATAATGCCTAAAGTTATTTTAATTGAAACAGGAATCCCTGCTTTCAACAAAAGAAAATGGTCCGAAAAATATTTCTCTTGATTTAAAATTTGCATAAAATAGCAGCAAGCGCTAGATTTTATCAAGAGCTATGTCTGCACGTCCGTCGCCTGCAGCGGCCGCCGACCGCCGCGGCGTGGTCGCCTCCCGTCTATGTCACCACTTCAATTTGCGTCCAACCGCACTCCCAACAGAATTCAATTACCAGTACATGAATAAACATTCCTTTTTCCTTTGCACGCTAACTTTGTTCGGATACATATCGAGTGTAAGTGGAAGACTCGACTCTAATTGAGTGAAAAAAACGCGCTGATTTTAAATTCTTTGTTTACGGATTTCATTTCTATTCAGATTCATTTGAAACATACGAGTATCAACGCAAGCTTTGTAGACAAAACACTTTTTTGATAAAAATGCGATGGGAAAGGAACTATAGGTATATATATGGTCGTTTATACCTCCATAAAACCAACGATGCCATACATCAGGAAAACAATAACCGAGGTGTTTCACACTGAAGTAGACATATGGGAAATGGACAAAAAATTTATTCGAGCGAAACCGTCGGAATTCTAAAGCAATCCATTACGTGAAGCAAAAGCAAATCCCGACGAACGATGTGCTATAAATCCACACTCGATGACAGATCTCGCGCGCGCGCAGCACTGCCTTTTAACACTTCATATGAAAATGTTAAATTGAACTTGATTTACAACAACGCCGTAAGTCATGTCCTCTTATTTGCATTACGTATGTACTGCAACATAACGTGGATTTATGCAAACGTTATTTTATCCGAAATAACTGGGGATCCTGAGAGTTTTCAAAACGCATTCGGATGCGTTTTCAGGATACAAAATGTCTCATTTATTCAGCAGTACAGAAAGTATCGATGGTATTATCCTAATGAACAGCCTACATGATAAGTACTAGTATGTAAAAATACAATGTTGAGGTCACAAGGAGTTTTAATACGAATTTTACAGCTGTCTAAAGGCGAGTCCATCTGTCTGGAGCGCAATCGTCTATTTTTCATCTCACTAAGCATTGGAAAATCTGGGGTAACCAATGCTAAGTCGGCTTTGAACTTGCTGAATTCAAATGTCATCGCGATCTTAAAGACATTTGTTCAAGAACACTGGCATTCAGAATTCTTTGCCGAAAAAGTTATAAAAATTTCATTTTTTTTTGTATTTGTTTACAAATGTTTTACCATCGAATAAGTTCATTGTTCATTTAGAATCAACGAAAAGATAATTTACTCCTACTTCTAAATAATCACAATACCTATTAATTTGGTATACGAAGATAGAAATCGTGTAAATTTTAATTTCTTTTTTTTTATTTCAATTATTAACCATGTCTCCCTTTACTGTAACCGCCCAAACACCGCCAAAAATTCCATCTGCTAGAATGAATCGTTCTAGACTACAGCTACAGTCGTCGAAAACCAACATGGAAGCCACTTCATCGTAACCAGAAGCTAATGGCATGCGGGCGTGGGTACTCTATGTACTCAGTGCTCACTTAATTAAGTCACTAGTGAACGAGTTGCGAGCCACATGTTGCGAATACTCAACTGTTCACACCACTACTCGCTAAGTGCCGTAATAAAGAACATTCTGCTTTATGCACTCACTTCGCACCGCCAATAATTACAAAGTTACCGTGTAAAGCCTCAAACTTTGCCGTTATATTTAGAAATCTTCGTTGTATTCAAGCCCTTCTGAGAATTCGTACACACTCGAAAGTAAAGTTGTCATAATTTAAGTAGAATAGTTATGCTCTACAGAAGGGTACTGGATTACAATTAACCTCTTTCTGCAGTAAGTAGGTGAAATTGCAAGCATTTGCACAATAACTTTCCATCATATTTTTCCATTATATTTAGGCTACTGAGAACTTTAAAAAAAAGAAAATCACCTTATATTGATACATTTTCACGCAATAATTCAAAACCTACCTGTATCATGTGCAAATTTTTCGATAATCAGCGGAGCAACGCAGAAGCGTTTGCCGAGACGTAAACAAAATCGAATATCGATGCTATCATTATTCAAGTTACTGGCAGCATAATCGAATATGTCTGGTAATTACAAGATGCTAACCGCGTTAACCTACATTCTATATAAGTAGAGACGACGCGTTGAGTGCGACCTCATCTTACCATCGTCCCGTGATTCTGTAGTAGGTACTGTGTACTCAAGTGTCCTAATAAAACCCGCGTAAAACCCTCGGAGCCAACGAGTTAATTTACTCCAGTGATGATGTTTACCTTTTTATGGCTAGATGCTTTTTTCAAGCCCCTTTAAGTGCTGGCCGCTTTTATAACGTTTGCGTAAGCACTAAGTCGGGTTGGTACCTACTCCGTGCAAAGCATACTTTACATCTTGTTTTTCTGAATGTCTAAAATATAATTCTAATTTTCTTCATCATTTAATTTTAAGTGTTCAACATTAACTCTCACTCTCTCTCAGTCACCCTTCTGTTTTCTCCTTCACCTCGTCCTGTCCCAGACATCGTCTTCGGAAACCTTGCACTCACTTATATTCTTTTGCACTACAGCTTTGCACCGTATCGTTGGACTTATTTTGGGTCTTTGACCGCGGAGGGAAACCTTCATTCCGATATTACTAGCGTAGTCCGATTTTAACCATCCAGGCATTGGTGATCAGTAAATGTGACATATAAAATGATCATATGATTTTATCATGAGCTTACCGTGAAAATATTCCATTCTACTACTGCAGCGTACCGAACAGGTAACAGTAAATCGTTCTTTCCATCGGTACGTGGCGCTATAAATCGCATTCTAATCGAACTGTTCATTTCTCACTGCTAACGCCCGATTCTCTTATTTAAATCCACCCTTGTCTGTAGGTACCAATAGTACCAAACCCACTTACGCAATCTTTTTTCACCGTCTCCACTTTAATTAGAAACGGGATTCAAGTTAATTTCCCTTTTTGTAGCCCTAGGGCATTATCAATCTTTTAACTTTTACTGTTTCGTTCGAGATATTCTTATATAGTATATACAATACTGTACTGTACTATTATAGTATTTGCGGTAATCAACTATAGGAACGCTTTACTTATACAAATTTGTGGCTTTTATTTACTCATGTGATTCAACTGACTGCCTCATTAGTCTAGTGTTCTTAAGCGCGACTTCCATGCTAGAGGTCCTAGGTTCGATCCCCAGGTCGAGTAGTGTCATTAGACTTTTCTATTAAATTCTCAGTAGCAGCTCGGAGTCTGGCTCAATAGGCTCGCCCATTACATGGGACCTAAACATACCGGCGAAATGTGGGTGTACTAAGGTTAAAATACCTTTCAACTATTGTAAACTTTAGTGATGAAATCGTCCGATTTTGAGTTATCGTATTAATATTTTGGTTATTATTTACAAATTAGTAATGGGTGTCACGTGGTGTCGTGTCACTTCACATCGCGGCGTTACGTGGCATGTACGTTTTAAATAGTCACTTTTAAGCATTTCATATTGCAAAATTGCTAAGGAATTTTATGGGTTCTAAATATGAATCGATTTAATGGAATTGCTACACATGAACTGAGCCAGTTTTGCTTAGGTATCCATTTGTATATCTAGTTGTGTACTGCAATCTTTTACTAAGTTTAACCACACTACACTAGTTTAAAAAATTATGATTTGTCTCATTTTTTATGTTTGATAGTGAATAAATTTATTGTTTCTTTCAAACTGAAAACATTGTAGTTTATCGGAAATCTATGTCGATGATAAATCTAATTACCACAGATACGCACGCAGTTGTTTATTCGGTGGAATCGTATTAAGTCGCCTACTCACTTGCGCTCTTTCCTCTAAGGAGAGCAATCCATTGAGAATGTGTCACGTACTTACCTTCGATTTATTGGAATAGGGTCGGTTGAAACAAACTTTCCTTTCTGCTATAGATTCACTGTCGAAAATTCTTATGAGACAATGAGTTAATCATTGGCGTTTCTAAGATTTCGGGGGGTCGACCCGGCTGCTTACTTAAAAAAGTAGCAGGCATAAGAAATATAAAAATAGAATGCCTTCCTCCTCTCTCCTAAATTGCCGTGCCCGACGGGGTCCATGATTGATACCTACTAAATTACTGTGTAACACCTGTTAACATTGTGGAGTGCAATAAATATATTGAGTATTGAGTACTGAAATAAAAAGTTGTGCATAATATAAACTAGGTATGCAATCTTATATCTTGGGTTAGGTTTATGTCTTGGGTGCTATTCTCAGGTCGAGCAAAGTTTAATTGGATGTTTCTATGAAATTCTCAGAAGCAGCTCGGAGTTTTGATATATTAGGTCGATCGCCGTGCAAAATTACATGGGATCTAAACATACCGGCGAATTGTGGGTGTACATTAAGTACACCTCTGCCAAACCCTTATAAAATTATGAGCAATTGATGTTTAAAAACAATAGGTATCGTTGTTGGTGTTGGTGGGACACATCAATATAAAAATCATTGACCTAATTGAAATATGGAAGCTGCTTTTCTCAATAAAACGCGACGCTTCGGCTTTGTATAAAATCTCAGTTGCGCAATTATAGGCCGACCGTTTAACTCGCGTATCGCCTGCGCGGTAAGAAGGGAGCGGTAGGAAGTAAATAAATACTAAAAAGATACTTATTATTTTATTCTTTACCAACAATGTCTATCTCGAGATAAATCTTTGGATTATTGACTCCATGTGTAGCGTTACCCGCCCCCGCTCCCTTCTTACCGCGCAGGCGATACGCGAGTTAAACGGTCGGCCTATAGCATTGATACCCATGACATTTGCATCTCGACTCGTTAACCTTCAACCGCTTGTGTTTTACGTGTTCCACTAAAATTACCAATCTTACTGCTTTCTTTTTAAAGGAAAGTCTCTCAGGTATTTAAATGAGGACAAATCCCCGACGGATTGTAAAGGGAAATTAAATAGTCTAAAACGTCTAAAGTTTTTAACGTTGTAATGAAAGCAAGAGGTCGCTGATGTTTAGGGAATTATTTAACAGGTTCAGTTAAAGTATTGATTTAAGGCGGTTCACAATAAAGAAAAGAGAAAAGAATACTGACTACAATATCTAACCCTTAGGTAGGTAAATAACAATATAAATACAAATAACTTTAAAAAACATTATATTCTTGGAAATAATATATCTTTAACCAGTTATACTTATCTAGGTATATGGCACTCTACATAAATACTTACGCCCAAAAAATGATTGACCTCCATGGATGTTTTATTTGAAAAAAATGTATCTATACTCCATTTGGTTAGGTACTTAACTAAAGGTAAACAAATCATATAAAAGGTTCTTTTATAGGGCCATTTTTCATCTTGAAACAAAACGTAACCAAAATAAATTATTTAATCATTCAAAATAATTTTCCTTTACTATATTAGCATATTTTAATACTTTGTTTAATATTAAATGGTAATTATAAATTCTTAAGCTTGCGACCAATAAATAAATCAAATCTGATAATTATGTCATAAAGTATTGCAATGTGCCTACTAGAAAGAATCTAAAAAGACAGGAAATCAAAACCTTTTTCTACATAATAGACTTTTGATAACTCGAAAAAATTAAGAAGTAGTAGCGGGAGGAAGCGCGGCAAAATAATTAACCGATATTATACTTAGTCGGGTAACCAGACGCCATTCGTAACAGTTTGTAATTTCGTTCGTTTTTGTGTTTCTTTTGCCGTAAATTGTATTATTTAGTTATAGTTTTGTTTGTTCGTTGTTTTAATTGATTGTTAGATGTGTTGTTATTAATTTCACTCTCAATTCATAAGATACCATTGTAATAAAGGTTGCAGAGCCCTGAACGCCGCCATTTTTATTGTTTACCTTTAGTTAAGTACCTAACCAAATGGAGTATACGTCTACTTCTAATTATCAGGCTTGCCACCTCCGAATATACCTAGTAATGACGAACGCCCCACATATTTGCATCTTAAAAGAGTAAAGTTTACCCATACGAATGACTGAGTGTTATAAAGGTTGATAACGCTTAGGGTACATTTCACAAAATTTGGGTGACCGGGTGTATGTTTAAATATAATTTAAGCGGCGGTAGCCTAATGGCTAGGGCGTCGGACTTGCGATCATGTGGTTGCCAGTTCGAAACCCACCCATTGCACTACCGACGTGAACCAACTCGTAACACAAGCATTTAGCTTAGTAGGTACGAGGAGTTAACAAGAATACTAGTAATGTGCGATCCACATTGCTAGTAAGCTTTTTTTTTTTTAAAAAAAAAGAAAACATAGGCCACAATTTCGCAGAAATCAATTTAAGTATACCTAATCAAAAGTTGTTACACTTTTCGCTTCTAAATCATATTTCATTCATTAAATGACAATCTGACTTTAGCCTTACTGCTAGGAATAATTTATATCACTTAAATAATGCATGTGTTTTATTATAACGATTCAAGCAGTTTAATTAAAACAACGAAAAGTTCCTTAGGGCAATATTTTAGAAAAATGCCTTGAACTAATACTGCACTGAAAATTCTGTATGGCAACGTATTTTCACACTAAAATATAAATCAAACCTTCTGAACTATTTATGATCACCGGTAAGCTGTCCTTAGCCTACACAATTTCATTTTAACGTCTAGTCCGTATCGATTTTAAGGAAAGCAACCACAATAGTGCGTTCTAGTCCTAACACAGACCGACTCAGCAACGTGGTGCACGCAAAAAAATATTCTAGCCAGCATTATCACGTCGGCGTCCCTCTCGCGGCCGCACAAGTTATTATAATCTGAAGACCCATTCAAATGAAAGATGTGCCCGAGGCGCGAGGGAGGGGTTGGATACATATAAAGCTGTGAAAATCTTGCGGGCACCCCGTGGGAGAACAATCGAGTGCCTGTCCTTTCTAGAGCACGTGTGATTTGGGCCTCATTGTACTACGTTATAAAAAGGTTCTTTTTGTGTATTATGAAAACCCGAAGCCCTTTCCTTGAGCGCTTTACAAAGAAAGGTCCAAGCGATTTTTAAGGGTGAAAATATCGGATGAATGATATTACATCATAGGGTACTACTGCCTCTAACAATAGATGTCAGATACATTATTATGTTTAAATTGCATGAAACTGCTTTGCATTTCATAGGAATACAATGACCTCAATGTAAAAAAAGTTAATGTGATTATACGAGTATATGTTGATATTTTTTGTGTATAATTGTAATTTCCAATAACAAAAAAAGATCCGCACATTCGATTTAAACCCGTATTGATAAAGATAGAGGAGTTTATATTTCAGCTCAGTCGTGAAGGTGTCGTGTTGTGCTTGCTATGCGAGGCGTGAAAGCGCTGTCGGCATCTAAATAAAATCAAATGCCTGCAATTTTAAAGGCTTAGATGCGACTCGTGAACGATAGAGATGCCTGCAGCGTCACATTGTTGTTCATTTTTTAAATATCTCTCTTTTTCAAAGCTCCCTTTCAACGCTTACAATCTCAAGTTTCCAGAGAGGTAACGAGCAAAAAGAATATTATCTCGTTATATTTACTTTTTAGAGTAAATAATGTCACACTCAAGTGATAACAAGTAAATAATAGGAAACGATTTCCTATTACAAGATTATTTTATACAAAGCGCATAATTTAATACTATGACGCCATAATTGTGCATTTTTATGCATTGTGCATTGCCATTGTTAGTGTATTTTACTTTCATTCAATCATTTTATTCTACATTTGATATTATTGGTCATTTTATTATATTGTGAAAAAATCTCACAAATATGCACTCATCTCGTTTATAATGGAAAATGGTTTTGAAATGGAAAACGATATAAAATATTTTTAGGTTTTAAAAAAATAATCAAGAACGTTTTATTCATTCGATGTCGTTAAAATTTTATCTCTACGATTTTATCCCGTATCGTGTGACAAATTCAAACATACACTATACTTCGACGGGCGACAACAACCTTCAGGTCTTTTTTTAAGATTACTAGCAATGTCGGTCACACTTTACTAGTATTATTGTTTACCCGCTAACATAATTAGGTGCTATGCAAATTGCTTGTTACGTCACCACGTCGGTGGTGCAATGGATGGGTTTCGAACCGGCAACCACATGACCGCAAGTCCTAGACGCCCTAGGCATTTGGCTACCGCGGCATTATATAGATATATTTGTTACGTGCATTAATTGAATCTGTGCCCTGTAGCTTTACTAGCTGATTGCTCAGCCACTGCACCAAAGGTACCTGAATGTTCCCATGAAAACCATCTCGGTGGTTTTATTTACTCGACAGTTGGGGTTCGAATAAATGCGAACGATAGGGTGATAAAAATTCAATCAATTGAATCTCTCCGATGTTTTAAGAAGGGTAGAATGATACCGATGCAGAATATATTGAACGGTTTTGGATTTAAAGTCTGTTTTTCCCGATCTTTGTTTGGTCGATATGTAACGTAAAGGTAGCAGTAGTTTGGCAAGATGGAAACGCGCCAAAGGATTGATTCTTAAATACCTATACCATACTTAATGACGCAACAGAATTACGTATTTAGGTACCATAATTTTCTGTCGATTACCTCCGTGAGTACCTACCTACCTAATCCTACACAGGATAAAATTCTGTTTCTCTTTTTTTTCTATTCTGAGATAAGTGAGTTCGTCGAAATCGAAGTTAAATCAGTAATTGTGGTTGAATCCGCGAAGCGTTGCCAATATAATCTATACCTACTTCTATATTAATATTATAAAGAGGTAAAGTTTGTAATGTTGCAGGAGGTACCTAATTTCTGGATATACTGAACCGATTTTGAAAATTTTTCACCAATATAAAGCTAAATTATTCCTGAGTGACATAGGCTTTATATTATCCCGTAAAATGAAAAGAAAGTACCTATAGTCCACTCGGGCGAAGCCGCGTGCAGAAAGCCATGTCTTATAAGAAACCTGTTTCCTTGTTACTAGACCTTATTGTTTCTGAGTTCTCGTGATTATTCAATGATCGCGTTTCGCTTTCATAAACATATTATTTTACGGTTTACATCAAGCCCTAAGAGTACATTGAAAACGGTTGTTTATTTAATGTTTGAAATGAACAATTGTGTTGCTCACATAACCCACCTAATAAGACCTTCGCTTGTAATAAATTAGGCTAAAACAAACATGCTCAAACTTTATTGAATAATCACGACTGCTTGTGAAAATAAACTGCGCATACATTACCATTGACTACATCATAATAAGTAGGTACATGTAAAAATAACAATGAAATATTATCATAATTTTCATTGCTGAAATTTTCGACCTCACACTTGTAAAGTGGTTCTATTCGGGAGTATAGAACCACTTCGACTGTGTCAGACACGAGATAGATCAAATTTTTCTCAAAGTACGGTGGCCAGCACATCAAGTTACCACAAAATGACAAATTTTCTCAGTTGATTTTGAACTTTATCTTCAACAATTAAGGTTTAAAATTATTTGGAGAAATTTGACAGTTTTGTATACCTTGACCTGCTGGCGAGTGTACCGAAGAATTGATCCACCTCGTTCATTCCTTTAGTGTCTGGCTGGTGGCATAAACAATAAATTAAAAAAACCGGATTTTCATCAAACATAGCTAAGAACGAAAGTTTTTCTATGAAATACTCAGTAGCAGCTCGGAGTCTGGATTTGTGCCCGGTGAATGGCAATAGGCTCGCCCCCTATTACATGGGACCCAAACATGCCGGCGAACTGTGGGTGTACATTAAGTACACCTCTGCCTAACCCTTCGGGGAATACAGGCGTGATGGTATGTTATGTTATGTTATGTTATAGCTAAGAACACTCCCGACTCCCTTTCAACCAAAAAAAACTGAATCAAAATCGGTTCATCCGTTCGGGAGCTACGATGCCACAGATAGACACACACACACACACAGACACGTCAAACTTATAACACCCCATCGTTTTTGCGTCGGGGGTTAAAAATATATTTTTGTGACAATAAACTGTCACAACAATTCACCCAATATTAACGGTACAGTAAAAATTTCATTCTTTATAATTCAATAAAGTTCTTCGACAAAAGCACGAATATAACCCCAATTAATTCTATTAGTATAGCTTTTATGTCCAATTTTAATACCGTGGATTAAATTTCATTTACTCGTAAATGGACAGTCGGTGCTGTTTCATACCGGTTCTACTTTAAGTATAGGAATAGGAATATGCTATAAATAAAAGGCAATGTCCCGACAGACATATCATCGCCCAGCCGAAACTACTAATGATAGAAGTTTGAAATTTTGTGAGAATATTGCTTTTATACTCTAGGCGTCATTTAAGAAAGGATTTTTCGAAATTCATCCCCTAAAGGGGTGAAATGGGGGTTTAAAGTTTGTATGAAACTCTGTCATTTATAATTCGAAATTAATGAAATTTGGTATTTAGCCTTTAAATATAAAATAATAAAACATGTCTTTATTTATTTTTTTTATTTCAGCCTTTAAATGGGTAAAAAGGGGTGTTAAAGTTTGTATGGAAAAAATTTTGTTTATTATCAAAATTACTTGAAATTTAAAATTTATGCTCTTCAATATAAGTATTTTTGGATTTTTTAAATTTCATCCCTTAAAGGGTTAAAAACAGGTGTTAAAGTTTGTATGGAAAATATTTTTTTATTATCAATATTACTTGAAATTTAATATTTATGCTCTTCAATACAATTAAAGAAATACGTTTTTTTGGATTTTTGAATTTCATCCCTTAAAGGGGTACAATGGGATTTCAAAATTTGTATGGCAAATATTTTTTATATTACCAAAATTGCTTGAACCTTAATATTTATGCTGTTTAATTGAAGAATCACGTATTTAGGGGATTTTTTGAATTTCATCCCTAAAAGGGTTAAAAAGGGGTGTTAAAGTTTGTACGAAAATAAATTATTTATACAACTACAACAATTATTTTTACAAACTCTTCATTATAATTAAAGAAACACGTATTTTAAAATAAATTGTTTATTATCATGCTTGAACTTATTCATTTAAGCTGTACAAATTGTGCAAACGTGCAATACTAACACCGAAAAACAACAGGGCAGCTACTACTAACTACATACTTCTTAAGTCGTTGGAGGGCTCAGAAATTGAATACAGGTCTATCGATTCAGTGCTACAAGCGGATGAAGCAATTTACTATCATGTAGAGTTCTTTAACAGTGTTAACCTTCCTTGAGACACCTATAATGCTACTGCGTCTCATTAAACCATTAAAACTATGTAACGCGACTAGACTGCGAGTAACCGCATTGCACAAAAACATTAGAGAGGCACTGTGATAACTGTATGGATTCGGGGGAATCACTTTTCCAAAAACCTAAACAGCCAATAAGTGTTGTCCACGCGGGCAAAGCTGCGGGCGAAAAGCTAGTATGCTATAAATTTATAGAACTGATGGTTCGTATAGCCGTTTCACGATAAAGCAAAATAAAATAACTCCAAAATATATAGTTGTTACTATTTCAGACTGGCATCTATATACTATCCTAATTTTTGCCCACGGCTTCACTTCCCCGGACAAATAGAAATAATTTAATCAGAAAAAACAGTGACGATCTGATCAAATCGCTGTACACAAGTAAGGTAAACGGCCCATTACTCGTCCGATAGTGAACTTTGCTATGTTTACTGGTCTACTACCTTAGGGCATTGGCACTGTGGCATTATTTCCACTGTGACATATTTATATACCTATACCAAATATCGAGACTATTATGACCGTGGAACATAAAAAAAATACTTTGATAACCTTTAACTTAACAAATCGAATGCCTTCGACACACATATCCATGTTTCACTTTGGTATAGAAAATCTATTTCCTAAGGAATTATATCGTTTGTCATTCTGCAAGCGGAAATTAGTTTTTTTTTTATTAGGATCGACTTTTTGTCGCTCGTGCCGTCAGTCCCCCGCCGAGAATTTTATTCCCTTTGCTCTGTACACTTATTACCATTGACATTTCCAATCGATTGAAGACAAGCCGAGCAAATTTACCATTCGAAAGGTTTCTGAAAGATCCCACAACCTTAAACAAATCCGTAAAGAAAATATGAATCAATAATAAATTCATTTTAATGTTCCGACTCGTAATATTCAACTTGATTCTGTATGAGGTATATCTTCACGTCCGCAGCCTTTGCGAATGATGTTGAGGCATTAGCCATTGATATCTATAATAAAAGTGAAAGTGGTTAAAGGAAGTCCTGTCTGTCGGTTCATTTGTTTTTTACGTTGTCACGTCTAAAACACTGAACCAAGTTTGGTGAATTTATGTGTAGAGAGAGATAGATTGGACCTGTGAGAAAGACCTTTTGCCTCACCATAAAGTCCTGCGATGCGATGCGAGTGAAACACGCGGACTACAGCTAGTAAGTTAATTATAAAAACACAAAAATATATACTTATCATCTTTGATTATTATATAAGAATAAAATCAAAGCTTATCATCACCTACTTTTCAAACTTACCCCATACCGTACCTACCTATAGGTACCTATATTCTATCACGGCCAGATGTTTACATGTAGGTAGAATAACTACACAAACTAACTAACTCAATAAAGTTAATGAGCGGGACAGCATTCTGTAACACGACCGAAGCCAAATTATTGCATTTAGATGCCGTATTGGCAATGCAATTCTCATGGTACGCAACTCGTTTTCTGCCTTACTACAAAAAAAATATTTTCCTGTCTCGAGTTGTAGGGTCGTCTAAGTATTGTGAGGCCCACATTGCTCTCTACTTTGCCTTTAGCTTAATTCGGCCCCGGACACGGCATCACTTGCACAAACCTCAGCCGTGCAAAAGAGTACCCCAAGATGTTGGCAACCCAAGATCGTCTAGATAGAGCACGCTGTCTGCACCACCGGGTCGTGCTGACTCGCCAAATGGAAATACAAGTACGTAAGTACATCTTACAATGTAAAAAACCTCCTTTTTATAAATCAAAATTCCTTGAGGTTTTATCTCCAGAATTTTAAAGCAGGAATTATGGCAACCTTTCAGATTTTTACTTGAAATTCCTCATAAATATGTCCTGAATTTTTTTATGTAAAGGTTTAATTTAGTTCATAAAGAAACATGAAAAAAAAGAAAACAATGAATGCATTATGCTGAAGGTACATGATTTATATAATGGCAATACGACATCAGGTTTGCTGACATTGCTGCCATGACAGCAGCGTCGCTGCCGATCGTTCCTAACAAATAGTTATTATAGTCTTTGAGATAATTCAAGTTGTGGTTATGGTCATAAAGTGCTCTCAGATCTACGGAAGTTTGTGGTGCTTTATTATAACCTATGTCCTTCTATTTGGAACAGTCTGCATTAAAAACTAAACACCATATTATCTTCACACCCAAGGTAACCAAACTACATATGGTAATTACTTTCTGCGTAGCTAGTACGAAGGGCAGTAATCATTTAGTTCACATAGTTACAATAACAAGTAAGCTAAGTCACATGTAAGCTAGATTAATACCGCCTTAATTATGACCCAGTTACGACTAATCCCTGTCTACGAACTTAAAAGGCTGTATAGTACCTACACTGCCGGACGGCCCTCGTGTATCAACAAATTATTCATACAAATTTATCTGAAAGATATAATACATCAACTATATGTATCTAATAATACCTGCGTATTTATGTAAATATTGACATATTTATACGCATTGCAGTTCGCTGTTGCGCGACCCATCCCCCATCTGCCAATTGCCACAGAAAGGCTTTATCAGAATAAACCCAAAAAAACAAAGAGATCAGACGAGATATTCATTTGTAAATTCATGAGTATCCAGTACAAATAAATTGCACTGTAATTTAAACGCTAAAGCTCGCAATTGTGACTTGCCTAGAGAAGCTACCGTCGATATCGTATCCATTTTTTTTGAGAATAGGATAAACTAAGGTGACTCTTACCTGGTATACTAGCCCTGTAGTTTCATAATTTTTGTTCGATTTGACGCCAGAGATGAGATCAGCGACAATCGATACTGAAGTTGATTCCGTCTAATTTACTAATTCAGACAAGCACAAAAATATGAATCACGCGGCCCATTCGTGAACCGCTCATACATTAGGTATGGAAAAATAAGTATTTACGATGTTTGGAGGTAGTTTAACAAATATTTTCGTCGAGAAACCATTTACGACATAGTTTACCTACCTAGTGAGTGAGTTTTAGATTGGAAACCAAACATACATGTGTGTTACTATATAATATAATATAACAGTTATTTTAACAATAAAATACATAATCATCAGTTTTAAGTTTATATCCTGAAGATTCCAATGTCGTAATATCATTGATGAGAACCAGTTATAATTTAATGCTAACAATATCACGGATCATGTTGTCGATTTCCATAATCGTAACTGTGTTGTACACGGCATGAGGTAGTTTTAGCCAGCCTCACTTCTTTGTTCGCAAAGTTCCATCTTAACTTTTTATTTGATCTGAGAATCGTAGGAATACACATGCGTGAGACGAAATGCTTGGTGATTATGTAGAATAAAATGTTTATGCAATCCTATTAAATATATGCAGCCCTTAATTTATACGTGCAGACAATCTAATCACATAATATTATAAGCTTGCTCAAATATCAAATAAAACTCATAAACAACAAACGAAGGCGACTAATCTTTTTCATTTAGGTAAAATAAAATAAAAACAGGTTTGAAACCTATTTGATTTTTATCATCAAGAAGAAACATGACAGCTGTCGTAATTGGATAGATTTTTTGAGAAATGGTTTATGTATTTCTAATGTTATAAAAATACAAATATCAAATGCACGTTCTATTGGCCTGCCATGGTTCTGACATGGCGACATATTACCAAAGTACTCATAATTATAGTGTTTGTGCATCAAGCATTTTCGTCAAAAGTGACCCCAGTAGCGCCAGATCCTCAAGACTGGAGACTAATAGAATCACTGGCAGAACAACATCCCTACGTGGTGGCTCTATTGAGCGGCACCAGAGATTACATCTGCACTGGTAGCATCATCAGCAAGCGGTCAATACTCACGTCAGGCAGCTGCGTGTCATACGATCCTAAATATGCCCTCGTAAGTGCAGCCATGTACAATAAAAAAATAAACAACAGCACTGTGTTTGATATCGCCTACACCAGGCTCCACGGGGACTATATATTCGATTTGAAGACATCGGACCCTAATGTCACTCGAATGCACAGCAATATAGGTCTAGTGTTCATGAGTCGGCCAGTCTTGGAAGTTTTTGTAAACGCAGCTGATATAGGAAACTATTATGCTTCGGAATTGAAAGAGAAAAGACTGATAGCGGTGGGTTATGGAAGAGTTGGGGCCTCTGATACGGTAGCACTACAGCATCAAGCTTACCATCAGACTCCGTGCACGAACCCCAAATGGTACTATTGCGTCTGCGGCATCGAGTACTCTACCTACACACGGACGTACACCTATGAATTCGGCACAGGAGCCCCAGTTTTGTACGGTACCGAACTCGTCGGTATTACTGCTACTCCATGCGGAACCCTTTCTATGAAAAATTTAGGAATCAAATACAATATCTTTACTGTTGTTGGTCCATACATGCCGTGGATAGAAAAATCACAATCTAATACAACTGTAGCACTAAAAATGCGTCAAAATAACGGTATTACAATGCAACCAAGCTTATTATGTAAAACTTTTTTTATTTTATTAGTGATTAGTAAAGCATTTGTGTGAAATAATCACTTGTTTCTATTTAACGAATACAAGATTTAAATAGTCAATTAAAAAGTACAAATTAGCACGTGTTATGATGTTGACTCGCTAATATTGAATCGGAAATTAGCATATATTACGATCTGGTATTGGCGGTGACTGTACATCAGAAAAGTACGACATAAATAAAAGTTAGAATTCTTCAGTAGCTCAAACATTGTTCGAACGAGATCGTGTAAGTACATATTCTATTAAAAGTAGTCTAGTGGTAAATAAGCGAATTCTCTATTGTTTTATGTCAAAAATGCAATGCACTCTGCAAATGTGCAACAAATAAGTAATATGCGTGTCTTGATCTAACAAACAGTAGTGTAGTCTCAGAGTGTAGTGTATCAAACACTAGTTGGAAAGTTCAACAGTACACTGGTATGTACTAATATTTAAAAATAAATTGCATCATGTTCATATTACATAGTTACTAAATGATATTATGGAACCGAATATATCAAAATGTGATACTAAAAATCGCCTACACGACGATAATTTTAATAAAATTAAAGCATTCTTAACCTTTGGCTTTAGTTATAGATAAGAATAATTTAACTCCCCAGTGAGTTATCTCAGAGCATCACACTGTTTCTGTGAACAGCTCGTAATATGTATAAGTATTAGTGAATTTTGAAATATATATTAAACGAAAATGAATATTTTTAAGGTGTTAGTGCGAAACATGAGCCAAGGGAAGAAATGGGAGCCTTTACGGAAGGTCGGGATCGTTGGCGTACCTTTTGAGAAGGGACAGAAGAAGTATGGTGTCAGCGTCGCACCCGCCGCCTTGCGGTGCGCCGGTCTTGTAGAACAACTTCGGGAAATTGGTATGTATGGTGTATTTCGTACAATTTTATTAACTATCCATTTTCTGCAAATTACTTAATTAGATTAATACTAGAACGCAATACAAAATGAAGTGAAGAATACTGTATGGTTTTTTAAATATTATTTCTTGGCTTGGCATTTATTTTCATTACTACTACTACTATTCGATTCTTACCAATGCAATTCTATTAATAACTACTTAATTTACGGGTTTTCGTGTTCAAAGGCTTCGTGCATTTGTCATTATCTCTATGTTGATCATAACTTATATGCCTACCTATTAAACGGCTTTCATTCGTTTTGATGAAATTACAATTACTAAGATGAGATAGGTATACAGATTTTTATACGAACGTTTTTCACACATTGCATTTTTACCACCTTAGAAGTAGAATTTAAAAAAATCCTTAGTAGGTACATATCTACCTATCAAGACAAATACACCCTCTGCTGTACGGCTTTGCGTTACCTGTCAGAGTGAGTCAGGAGTCAGGACCTACATTCTTAAAGATAAAGATAATATTATGTAAAAAATATATTCAATCCTAGATAATAAACAAGTTTTATAAAAAAATAAGCAAAGATTTATTTACTTTACTTACTTTATTCGTTTCTTTTTTTAATATAAAAAATTAAATAAAATAATCGTTCACTTGCAGATGGCCTCGACGTAAAAGATTATGGGGATATTGAGACCCCTGGGGCTGAGGAGGTGAAGGTGAACAACATGGCGCACTTGGCGCTAGTGTCGGCCTGCAACAAGCGCCTGTCGGAGTGTGTCTCCCAAGTCCTCAGGGACGATAGGGTTGTAGTCACTATAGGAGGTGATCACTCCATCGGAGTTGGTAAGATTCATCAAAAGCTACCTTTTTAACCTTGCTAAATAATTTCACCATCTGGGATCATCACCTGATGTATCAAGACAATTTTTTTTCTACATAAACTTAACGGTATCTACGTATCTACCTACCTGGTACATACAATTCATCTGTTTTTGCAACGTGAATTTGTTAGTTTTTTTTCAACATTTCAGGCACAGTGGATGGCCACTACAAAGTTAACAATGACATGATCCTCATTTGGGTAGACGCCCATGCGGACATCAACACCAATAAAACTTCAGATTCTGGCTCCGTGCACGGCATGCCGGTCGCTCTTCTAGTTAAGGAATTCAGTAATTACTGGCCTTATTTACCCACAATGGACTGGCAAGAACCCGTGTAAGAAAAATAAATAATGACATAGGTACTCATTTCTCGCCTAGAGTAGAAAATTTACTTGAAACGTAGTCGTATCGTTTTAAGACATGATCAAGATTGGACCAACTAATCATTTCACTGCCAATAATATCATATTGTATGCGATTACAGGATTAATTTATGCGTGTATCGCATAGCATTGGCGTTGCGATACTTACGCGACGGTACAAACTTTCAGCGCACGATAGCTGACGAGCTTGTTTTCTGCCATTTACCTGTGAAATGTTGGAGCAGATTTTATTCAGTCAGTCTCTATTACCCGACTTTCCCTCTGACGACAAAACATGTTGCAAACAGCTACCTATCCCACACACTCTTTGAGAGCAAGATAGATGTTTGAATCATGTTTTGCCGTCAGTGGGAACGCGGGGTTATAGCCATTGCTTTATTTGTGGCTGTTTTTCAACCCATACCTGTATCTTGCAGATTCTCCATAAAAAACTTAGCATACATAGGACTTCGGTCCGTAGATCATTATGAGAGACTTGCCATAGAGAAGTACAAAGTACCTACATTTGCTATGGAGGACGTTGAAGAGTGAGTATTTACTTATTAACAACCCACATAAACTAAAAGGAGTGAAAGAGAGGAAGGAGATTGTCAGTATTTGAAGTTTCAATTATATTATCGATGCCCTAAAATGTACTTTCTTGGATAAAGCTTGTTATCGGTGTTTCCAGGTATGGTATTAAGAAATCAATTGAACATGTTTTAAATAAGTTGGACCCCACCAGCAGCAAACCCATCCACGTGAGCTTCGACATTGATGCGCTAGACTCACTCGAAGCACCCAGTACTGGTACTCCAGGTCCGTATGTTTTACCATTCAAAGAAATACGACATCGCTGCAGGAGATGGCAAGACAAGCCAGTTGTTGTTGTTAGAAGGATTGGCCGCAGAAAGCTCCAAACCCGAGGGCAGTGGGGAAGGAGGGTAGTGATACCTTTGCCCCGCTGTGGTTCAAAAATGGCTAAATAGAAACAACCGCTACTAAGCTACTTACGCTACGCTACTTTCACTTTTAGTTGGTACCTATAAACGGCCCAAAAACCGCGTTCTAATAATTTGAATATCTGGTCCGAACTAGTACAAACTACTTCGGACCAGATACCCTTTTTACGGATTTTATGGCGGTATATTGATATTAGTTTCCGTCAATAAAATCCGTAAAAATAAAAAAATGATTTATTTCAATATCCAGTAGGTAGATGGGTAGGTGTCAGAAACTAGAATGATATCCGTTTTGTTTATAGGTATTTATGTTTCTATTCTTCTTTTTCGCTCATGTCCACACGATAGTGTTGGCGTTGAGCTACACAAATTGCAGTCGATACCGTAGTATAATAACCAGCCACCTATGAGGTGAGGTTGAGGCTCTAAATATCCAGGGTACACCATAGATGATGATTTATTGATATATTTATTTCAGTAAATAATCTTGACAACAACTCAAGTATTTTATAAAAACATACTAGTTGTTGTCAAGATCTTGCGAAGTTGATTAAGGCATCTTCGCCCCAAACACATTGCTTTCGTCATAAAAAAAATACAAATTAATACAAATTTACAGTTCGTGGAGGACTTTCTTTACGTGAGGCGATCAGTTTAATGGAGATAGTGCACGCCACTGGACGCCTGCGAGCCGTGGACCTTGTGGAGATCAACCCAGCCGTCGGGAACGAGAGCGACAGAAGGCGGACCATTGAGGCGGGATTATGCGTTCTAAAGGCATCGCTCGGCTTCTCAAGGAGAGGCACAGCGCCTCGTGGAGTAAAGGACCTGCCCATTCAAGACCCCAACAAAATCGCTTAGCCCAGAAAAACTAAACTGATTAGCACGTAAATTTGATGGTTTGTTTGTTGCAGCGGTTGAGTAACCGGCTTCTGCGCTACAAGTCGCGGGTTCGATCCCTGCACTGTACCCGCGACGTACTTAGGAGAATGGGACACGTAAACAAATCGAAGTCCTAATATAAATTATGTTCCTGTATTGACCAAAAATATTTTTAACGAACCAGGGGGCCTAGACAATGTTACATTTCCATATCGAAAACGAAGTTAGATTAATCTGAAATGTATGGAATTGGCATAATCTTTCGATATGTCACGTGATGAAATTATGTCAAATCCATACATTTCGGAAATCTAACTTCGTCATCGATAATGAAGATGTGGCATTGTCTAGGGGCCCAGGGGGTCTAGACAATGTCATATCGTCATTATCGATGACGAAGTTAGTTATCAAAAATGTATGGATTTGACATAATTTCATCACGTGACATATCGAAAGATTCTGCCAATTCCATACATTTCAGATTTATCTAACTTCGTTTTCGATATGGAAATATGACTTTGTCTAGGCCCCCAGAACATGCGCATACCTATTTACTTACCTATTTTTTTAATCCAATAGTAGGCACCTAATAAATACGGTCAGCATCGTCATCGTATCGAAACGATCATTTTATACACAAACATATTTGAATGCTACGAATAAATAATACTCTATTTATTCGTAGTTTGAATGGGATAAATACATACCTATCAGAATGACAGCTGCCAGATGTTCATTCTAAAATATCTATAAGATATTTAATATAATAATAAAATTATACTTTAATTTCCTTACGGTTGTTTTCAATAAGTATACGACATAACTTGTATGAATCTAACGTATAAATCCTATTAATAAGTAAGTATACCAAAAGATTTGCTCTTGAATCCGACCGTTTTTTATATAATTTTGATGTCTTGTACGTCCAGATAGGTACCTTTATCTGCTGACTGTCCCTTACATTATGCGTTGCATGCGTGCAAATTTCACCCCGTATGTAAGTAGAATATATGGATGCGGATATTTAATCTGTAAAAAAGAACAATATAATTACAGTTTGTTCGAAATAAGTAAGCCGATCAGAAGTTATCTGCAAGTGGTTTAGAAGTGGTAAATTTTAATAGAAAGAATCGGTGTAAATATTATTAGAGTCGTTTATGTTTCACATTTCTAATTATTTTGTCTACAGATTTCGATATTTATGTATTAAAACACTTAATTAAACGATTTTATAAACGGAACGGCTAACTTCCGATCGGCTTACTTATTTCGAACAAACTGTACAACGTTTATCTTCACATCGAAAGCCCGCAGTGTTACTTATACCAGTGATTCACAATAAAGTATTAAATAGAAGTCAAGTTTTATTGCTAACGACCTAGCCATTGAAAGTGCCAATTGTTTTAATCAGCGTAACGTACGTACGTATTGAAATCATAAGGTGGATTTTATGGGTTCCTGTTGACTTACCTTGTTGTCACGGTATAAAATTTTCTCAATGTCTTTTCCAACATGAATGCGATTCTGGTGAGTACCTTTACGATATGTCGAATGAACAAGCCAATTAATCCTGCCTGTTTAAATGATAATATGTTATTTTTACTCAATATTTTAACATGATAGCCTCGTGTATCGAGTGGTACCTGAGCGCGGACACTGAGCGCGCGTTCTTGGGTTTTATTCACAGAATGAATAAGGGTTATTGGGTTATTACATGGGCAAACTGTGATTCCGAAACAGGTAGAATACAGGCGTGATAATACATTGTTGTTAAATTAGAAAAAAAAAATGTAAGTACTGTAACTGAAACAGCACTTTGAAACAGTTTCAAGTATAAAATAACTATTTCATACCATGGATGAAAAAAATCATTCGTCTATGTATGCTTCATATATAAAATTGTAATTGAATTCCTTACAGATAATAACTTTGGTATCAGCAGCTTACTGTTTAGATCCCCAAAATGATATAAATGAAGAAATAAAAACCATATTTGGGAAATACATCAATAAAATACCCGATATAAAATCACGCTTCGTTATCAATGACAATTTATCCAAGGTGATAAACCACTATTTTAAGGGAAAGATAACTACATTGCCCCTTTACAAAATAAGTTTAACGATAGACAGGAACCCCGTGAAGATTCCGTGGACTTTAGACGCTGTACAAGAGCAAAAAGAGAATGTAATCCAAAGAGAACTAGATGAGCAACTTGATAAAAATGTTAAGCAGAGACATTACAAAGTAGTGTTGCCATCAAGTACAAGATTGCCAACAATCACGACAACTGCGGCGCCAACTACCACAGACATTAAATAAAAACAACAGTTATTGCTTGGTTCTTTTTATTTCTATTAATTTACTTCAACATCGATTGTTGACATCACTTGGTAAATCATATTTTTATCCTGCTATGCGAGCATGGAATCGAATCGTTAAAAATGTCTTAACGCCATAATTCCATAATCAAACAATATCGGTAAAAGCAGAATTGTAACTTCGGCTTTCATAAATGTATCACCGCGCTAAAATCTAAGTTCCATGCCAAGTAATCGTATAAAGCCTCAATGATTTACTTTAAAAATCGATAACATTGTCTTGGCGATAAGATATAATTTGTAAGCAGCTGACAACTGCTTTATCGACCGTTAAAATACAATATTATATCGATATCGACGGTCCCAAGCTCGCATCACTGGCTCGTAATAAATCACGGTTAAATACATCATAAAATATTCTTTAGAATATCGCTGTATAATTTATAATATCGTGTCGGAACAAGACTACTATATCTTATTTACATCATTGGTAAAGAAACTATATACAGCAATTTATAGGAAAATTACGTATAATGTAGTAACTTATCTATGTAGGTATTATCAATTTACTATTTTGCGTACAATTTATTGGGATAATGTGATGATACATCTACCCTAATACAACAATCGTTACATACGTCAAAAAATCCGATCAGTGGCAGCATCAAAGCCCCAAGACGAGACATAATGTGAAGAAGCGCTAGCATGTTAACGTCCGCACAACTAATAAGTGCGCACTATGCATTTTTAAACTTATTTTTTGGTGCGGATAATTCTCATGGTTCGTGGTTCACCAGGGGTGAAAACCCTACTGGCCTTCACTTGCCTTATAGGCACGGCTTAGGCAACGACTGCACGATCGCCAGTTCAATACTTATCTGTAAACTTCGATTTCTATTTTATTTCTTCATATAAATAAAGTCATAAATAGTGATAACTTCTCTATTACAACCCAATATTGAACACAATGATTTATAGTATTGTATACTACACACAGACAAAGACATACACACCATGACATTCATCATACACCGCTAATAAAGAAACTAAATAATAACGCCTATTTAGAGCACCAACAAATAAACAAATAAAAAACTGATACTATTATACGCTGGCGCGCAAGTGGCCCACAAGATGGTGAAAACAGCCGCCCGTATCAGTATACGGGCGGCTGTTTAATGTTAAAAGAAGCTAGTGCTTCTTTTAACATTTATCTAAATTAGCTGATCTAAAGAATCCTATTAGAATACAACCAAGCCGCTGCCAATCGTTAGGAAAAAGGGAGATGAATTACAAATAATCCTCAGTACCTCCACTCAGCAGTGGCGGATTAACCTTATAGCAAGAGTAGCATATGCTAAGGGCCCCGCACAAAAGGGGGCCCTGCTCAAAAAGGGGCCACGCGTATACGAATTGCCGATTCGTATACGCGCCAGAGCTTAATTTTTTGAATGAAATTTATTATGACACTAAAAAGTCATCAAAGTTGACTATTCCATGTCAAATAAACGTATTGAATTTTATTTTTACTACTTTATACTTGAGAATCTCCAGTGAATCAATAAGAATATGCTACGGGCCCCGCGCTTGCTTAGTCCGGCACTGCCACTCAGAAGTCAATTATCATAAAAATTATTCCACTGAGTATCATCGCACAACGGATTGAGTTCCTTTAGTGATGGTCGAGCTACACAATGACTGGTGAGCTGGAACTGGTCTAATCAAAACCGCAATGGCTCTTTCTTCAAAAAGTCATATCAAACATTGCTGTGTCAAGTCACATATTATTTACCCCTATGGGAAAAAGGCGTGAGTGTATGTATGTATATTATTTGCCAGTACTACGTCTCGATTTTAAGAGACCATGATTATTTTACAGAAAGTAGTATATCGACTGTGAACTGGCAACCGGTACTATCTCAATTTTGTCAACTTTACAGAATGAAGATAAAACATGTTAGCATCATTTATACAGCATCTCGTATGTTAAATAAAAATACGTAGTTTTGGCGCCAAATTTAAATGTATTTGTGTTAGGATTTCTTGCAACGAAGTATTAAATAGTATAAAATGGCATTAAAAAGTGATCTTCAAAAAATCTTCAAAAAATTGAGATAGGACCGGTTGCCAGTCCTATCTCAATTTTTTGTCACAGTCGATATATCCTGTCACTGAAGCTGGAGTGCTTGAATTAAATATGTACATGAAATGACAGTGTCAAATCCAGGTCGAAATCATTCTTAAAAACGGCCTCAAGGACTGCCAGTCGGCCAACATTTAATATTGGCATTTCCCATTTCTCGCGATACGGTTTTCCGTTTATGATATCAGGAAATAAGACTTTGAACTGTACCAATTTTGTGGTTAAACTATGTGGTAGAAGGTAGGAATATTATTAAAGTGACCCGAGACAAAAACTACTAAGATATTAAGTTTAAATAGTATCCTTAGTCAAAAATAATTCTAGGAACAACTGAAATTGTGGATACATACTAGGAATATCGATAAATTTGTTTATCCTGCTCCGCACAATTAAGTTAGAGCTTCAGTAAGTATTGGAACAAGATTGCTTATTTCTGCTGACTATGACGTAATGAAACTGAATCTGAACTGTCTGAAACTGTCTTGAAGAATATTTAGAATCTCATAAATTATGAAAAAAGGTATATTAAATTGGCGTACTATTAAATTAAATGTCTAATAAAACAGGGATAATTTAAAGATAAAACATGGTCTACATTGATTTAGAAGTTGACTTGAGGTCGGTAGTGTTTTTGGAACTTATTAGCTTTCAGGGAGAGTTTCATCTGCCACTTGGCCTGTACGCGTTTCATGAAGTGGATGTCTCGTGCTTTTCTGTAAATGAAAATATTTTATATAATATATTGTGTGCATCGATATACAGACTGACTGGTCGAGTACGAGATATTTGGCGATCATAAACGTAGAAGAAAAATAACTTTAAAAATAAACATTTGTTGATTACTCAGTAAACTTAACCGAAAGTTACGTAATTAAAGAAAGTTGGTAGTATTATAGTATGTCTTTCTCACTGTCACCATTTAAGTAAGTATCGGGCTCTGTGGCGTTCACTAGGAGAGGCCTCTCTAGACGAGTATGGGCTGCTAATGATGATGATGAAGTAAGTAACAACAACTTACTTGGCAGCTAACGCCTGTTCTTTGGGCGCCCAGCCGAGTGCCCGGTACACACCGAGAAGCCTATGCAGCTTGCGGTCCGATTTCTTTACTAGAGCCTGACTGTTTTGTGTCAAGTTTTGTTTGTAGTATCTAGAATTAAAAAAAAACGTAATTAAACATTCTACACATTAGCATCAAAATACTTCACAACATCAAAATACGTTACTCCTCAGGAACTCATGGTAATGCAGTGATTCCAATTACGATGCCAACTACACAAACAAGATGAGGTTCGTACATGCGCACATTCGTGCGTTATGTGCACACTAGGGTTCATTCCCGGGAATTCTCGAGCCGAGAATTCCCGGGAAATCGTTGGGCGTTGTTCCCGGGAAATCAAGCTCGAGAAAAGTCGAGAACTCGAGAAATTATGTACATATAGAAATTAAATCGCCGTTTGTTGTGTTGCGTGGCGGCGCGGGCCAAAGCGCAGCGGTACCCTTTGATTTCGCTGCAAGCGCTCTGCGGCGTCGTTTTTACCCGTTCATTCGTGTGTCGACTCTAGCCAAGAATAATTTACGTAGTGAGTGTTTCAAAGATTACGTGATAAATTGAAAATTTTAATCAAACAGATGTCTTTTCACTTTTATTGACACATCATGGCTTTATTCTTCATATTATTTTTATCAATAATATAATCTAAATATGATCTTAAATTTTACTAGGTACGAGTAAATTTTAAGTAGATTTTTTTCTAAATAATCAGCCAAAAATGGTGCTGTGATTGTAATCCCTACTAATATTATAAATTCAAAAGTAACTGTCTGTCTGTCTGTCTGTCTGTTACGCTTTCACGCCTAAACCACTCAACCGATTTTGATGAAATTTGGTACTGGGATACACTAAAGCTTGAGAAAGGACATAGGCTACCTTTTATTGCAAAAAATTGATTTGAAGGGGTTGAAATAGGGGGTGAAAGTTTTTATGAGGGTTCGTCATTTTTCAATATAAAACCATGAAACTTTATATTAAGGCCCTTGATAAGAAATAAATAAATATTTGATCTCGCGTTTTTGAAATTTCGGCCTGTGTGCGGATGAAATAGGGGATGAAAGTCCATACAAAGTCACGCTTTGAAGCCCAACCTCGGAACCGATTTTGATGAGATTTGGTACAAAAATAGATTAGACCTTGGGAAAGGATATAAGTTACGTATTGTTGTAAAAAGGGGGTTGTAATAAGGGATGAAAAATTGTATAACTCCCATACAATTTTTCATCCCTTATTACAACCGTCATTGTTGAAGATAAACGCTGAAACTTTGTGTTTAGGCACTTGATAAGAAATAAATAAATATTTGATATAGGATTTTTGAAATTTCAAACTATGTGGGTATGAAATAGGGGATGAAAGTCCGTTTGGATTATGACGAAATTTGGTACGAAAATAGACTAGAACTTGGGAAAGGATATAAGCCGAGTTTATATTTCGGTAAATAATAAAGTTAAGCAAATTGTGTGGTCTACCCGAGCAAAGAAGCGGACGGAAAGATATGTAAGGATACTTTGAAATTTCCCGCCAGAATTTGAAAAATCTAAACAGTCAAAATCGTGTTGTCAACGCGGGCGAAGCTGCGGGCGGAAAGCTAGTTTAATTATAAGTTAAGATATTAACGTTTTCTTTCATGTTGATTTTTTGTTTAGTTTATTTAATAGAAGCTACTTTTGTTTATAAGTTCTAAATAACCAGCCAAAAATTGTGCTGTCATTATAGTTATGCGTCTAAATAATATTATTTCTTTATTTAAAAAAAAAGTTAGTTAGCTTATTCATAAGATTAATGTTTTTGAATGTAATCAATAATTTTTTATAATTAATTTGATACTTTTAGAGGTAAACCACTGAATTTGTTGACGTTATTGGAACCAAATAATATGAGAAAACTCGTAAATACGTACGTAATATACGTAAATGTAAATTTCTCGACAACCCGAGAAGACCCGAGAAATTAGCCTCGAGAATTCTCGAGACCCGAGAAATTGAAAAGCTCGAGAAATCATGATCCCTAGTGCACACATTTATATCGGAAAACACTATTGCGAAATGAAGGGGGGCCCACGATATCTGACGTTAGAGACGGGTGGAGAGTGGCCATTTTCCATGGTACAGTTTGTTCATAATAACTATGCGCGTCTGAAGTTAACCGTTCCGAACTACCGCGAAAATAACAACAATCTTAAGTATTTTCTACATAAATATCGAAATTAGTAATGAGAATAATCACAAATGGAAAACATTCACGACCTTAATTGTGTTTAGACAGAGTTTTAACATTTTGCAAAACCACTTGTAAACGTCTTTAGATGTACAGTCACCATCAAATATATCGGAGCAAACACTGTTCATAATTAACTGAGCAACTAGAGAAATTAAACCATATCTCAGCGACACAAAGTATGTTTTAGAATGAACACTACACACAGCAGCTCTCATTCTGACATGTATTTTATCCCATTGAGATAACGTTTAATTTCGCTAGTTGCTCAGATGATTATGAACAGTCTGTTCGCTCCGATGTATTTGATGGTGACTGTACATAGCTATTTCCAAAAAACTATTTTATTAGTTAATCTGTGCTACAGTTCGAGATTATTCGCATCTCTAGTATCATTCATCATTTAAAAATCAGAATTTTAATTATATTTCCATACCACATGAGAAAATAGTCAAGTGGTTACTATAATCGGAAGGAAAACGTATCTTACTTCCATGCAGGTTGTAATAGAACTTGTGTCCTTATAATCAACATTCCAAAATGAAGGTCAAACATCCTTGTAAGTCTGCATCCGCCATATTTTTTGCAGTCAAGTGAATATTAATCACATACTCATGTAAATTACAAAATGTTGCATTGCATAGCAAATTTAGACATGCTTAGCATGAGGAATAAATACACCATATTGTATTTATTCCTCATGCTAAGCATGTCTTAATAGAACCTAATGAATAGGTATTCACTATCAAAAATGTAATCTAAGGCTACTATCATAAAGTAGGTTTTTGTATAGCCACCAACTCATTCAAAAGGCATTAAAAATAATTTATTTTACAAATTACGGACTTTTCAAAAGTAGTAAAGTCCCTAGAGTATCAAAACATAATAGCGGAACATATGCACAGAACTTGCAAATAAATTGGAGCTCGTTTTTATTACGAGAACTATACATAGTACTATATACTATACTGTGTAAAATAACCCAGCCACAGCAAAATATACTTTATTTGCACAAAGAAATGAATTTTCTAATTAAAGAAAATTTCTAGTGAAAGAAAAATTCGATCTCAGGCAGGGTTTGAACCTGCGTCCCTCTGGTTAAGTACACCAGACGCTTTACCAATTAAGCTACCGAGACCACTGCCTGTGATGTCGAATTTCTCTTCCACCTTCTACGTCTTGAGGCGACGTCGGCACCATCTATTGAAGACATTACTATGTCTTTCAACCAACACGACTGCCTTTACAGGTAGTTCAATGTCGAACGATGTTACCTTACCGTATTATGCTTATTTTTTATT